>VWPW01014757.1:1437267-1597564 GCA_013389825.1 Crypturellus undulatus
CTTCCTTCCTTCCTTCCTTCCTTCCTTCCTTCCTTCCTTCCTTCCTTCCTTTTCCTTCCTTCCTTCTATCATCTTGCTTATTTGGTAAAGACAGAACAAAGCTTGGATTGAGCCAGGACATGTGATAATTTCTACTATGGAAATTCATGTACTTCACCAACATATCCTACCTATCTCTAGGCAAGATACTCTATCAAAGGCAAGATACTAGACAAGAAGAATCATCGCTGTAACCCAGTACAACAGCTCCTAGCAATCAGAACCTTCTGACCAAGGGGAGCAATGCTTACAGTTTTGAAGATGCTCCTATATGAAGCCTTATCATCTGAATGCTAAATCTTAGTGAAATCGTGGTTAGATGTACAGTGACTTCCCAGCTTTAAATGCCAATGTCATCTGATTTCCATTCCCTTCCAGGTCTTTCTCTACGTACTTTAGCTTCACTGTTTACTTCTTTTTGTGTGCATTGTGTATTTCCATCTAATGAGTTTATGTGACTCCACCTTACATTCCTTTTTCTTCAAATATAAGGCCAGATTCAGTGCTGATTGATATAAACTATTTTTTTCCCCCATGGATTAATTTGATCTTCAATTGTCCTTTCTTTTTGTTATTTGAAGATTTTTTTCTGACTCATTTTTCTTCAGGTCTACAGATATCTTCAATAACCACCTTTCCATTATATATATTCCATGTGGGTCTCCATGTCTTTTCAGGAAAATTTCAATTCATCTCTCATCTACATATTTATTTTTTACTTTTTGCACCTCCTCTTTAACAAATGTTTTTCCACTCTTCTGATTATGCATGGACATCACTAATCATGATAACATTTCCTCTTGATGTTGACTTAGATTATATTCTTCAAAATCAGTATTTGGAGATAACATGTAATAGAGAGGATTATAAAACTATCATTTAGAGAACCATTTCATTGTTGCTTTTCAAAAGCTGTTAAAAAAATGGGAAACAACAAAAATAGCAAGAATCTTCAGAAAAAATAAATAAGGTTTATCCACATGTCACTCTACAGGAGACCAGCATCTTACACTGCAGACAATCAAGCAGACAGAAATTGAGATGAATAAGTTGTGTGAACAATGAAATATTAATGAACAAATAATATATAGCATCTTGGCAGGTTTTTTGGCAGAATTATTAAATATGGCATTGTTGGACAGAAGTAATACAAAACTTTTTTTTTCATAAAGCATGTGAAATGTTTTTAAATAATATTATATTTGTTGGTTTGGGCATGCTCAGGTTACCTATAAGATAACACTTAGACACCTACAGTAATATTTTTACTAAGCTTCCCTCTGATGGTGTTTTCACCTTTTGGGAAAATGAATGTTTGCTTTGCACACAAAATTAATTTCACCTGGGGAGGGGACAGCAATATTTTCTTCTAAAAACNTGATGGTGTCTTCACCTTTTGGGAAAATGACGCGTATGTATGTTTGCTTTGCACACAAAATTAATTTCACCTGGGGAGGGGACAGCAATATTTTCTTCTAAAAACTGTCTCAAGAGATGTCTATTATTTTCAGTTTCACCAACACAGATGCAGAATCCCCAAGTCATCACAGGATCCCCAAGCATCACTGGATGTCAACAAGTGCTAGAAAGAATTGTTAATTACTTCTGGTTCTAAGGCAGGAATATAGAAAGGAAACCTGTTGGGAATCCATATATCCTGTCCCCTTGACTAAGGCTCTGCAGATAGACTTGGAAAATTGAAAAAGAGCACAAAAATGAACCCAAATTTCCTATATGCAATGTGAGGGCTATTTAATGACTTGAGTCAAGGCAATAATCAATTGTTCACTGCCAATGCACTGCACTGAGAAACTGCACCATATTGCCTAAAAATATTAGAGAGATATATATTAGAAAAAAAAAATGAAGAAGAGCCCACCATCTAATGAATCATACACTGCAGTATAGCTATTCTGTGGGAGGAAGAAATAGACAGGCAGCAATCCTGAACCAAACCTAGGGGGTACACACAGGCAGAAGGATCAGAGTTGATATTGTGATATTCACCAACACCAAAAAATAAATACAAACATACAGCTATTGCACTCTACAGCTCTTTTATTAGATGCCATATCCATGACATGAACTCCAGAAAACAGATATAGGCAGCAGAGAGGCACCAGAAATCTCAGCAGTTGTCCCAGGGGCTTCTCAGGGTGACTTGGGTGATGCTTCCTGATGGCATTTTCTTGAAAGCACATGCCACATACGCAGGCCTGGCTACCTGCAAGTCAGAGATGAATTTAGACAAAAGCAAAAAAAAATGATAAAGAGCTGGAGGGAACAACTTCAAAGGAAAAATTAAATGAGGTAAAATATGCATAGCATGACTAAGCAAGCACTGCTGGTCAGAAGACAAGGGATACAAAAGCTGCCAGTCATTGTTAGAGGTGAACACAAAGCTCTCGTATTGTTGAGGGATGAGGAAGAATTGTTCATTTTATTAATACTATTTACTTGGATTTTGCCTTGGTACATAGTAGCTTGACCATGTCATTCCTGAGAGCCAGCAGCGGAAAAGATATAAGTATTGAAAAAAAGCCCTTTGAAGAGCTACCAGAGCACTTTGAATCCTGTTTTATAATTCATCTGATCACCTTCTCTCAAGTTAGCAGTCTCCCTTACTGCTCCAGGCCAGGCTCATCATTACACAGGGAGCTACTTCTGTCTGAAACCAAGTACTTTTCAAGATGGTACCTTCAAAATAACATATGAAGATTTCTAGCAGTGCTAAAGATTCCTCCTTTTTCTATGCCCTGCTATTGCAGCACCAACCAACCATCCTATCTCTTGGGGGTAATAAAAGCATAATTAATGCATATGAGAATTTTTCCTTCCCTTCGTGTCTTTGTTTTTTTGTTTTGTTTCATTTTTAATTGTGTCTTCAGGTGACATGCAGAGAGACCTGAAAACAGACATACAAGTCCTACCGCCCCATAATAATATGACTTGCTCTGGCTTCATTTCCATGTTTTTGGTAGGATGGAGACCCCACCTCTGCTCTCTGACACAGAATTTGTGCCTAGAAAGATTCTTTACTTAATTATTCACTCCTATCCTCAGATGCTAATTTTTCAACAGCTGCCTTTGTCCTTTTTACTTTCTATTAGATTCTTTGTTGATTACTGATGATACTTAGGAAGCTTTTTCCCAGGAAAAGCTCTCTAATTTATGTAATTTATGTAATTCCTTAATTCCTTCTGACTTGTCTTTACCATAAGCGATTCAATGCCTAGACTTTAATCATGCAAGTGAATTCCTTTTCTCGGAGCATCAGAAAATTAAATCATTTCAAGCAATAAAATTAACTTTTTTTTTTTTTACGGAAGTCATGGAGAACTTTTTCTTACAAGTGCACTCTAAAAGTGTGCCTTAACCTTTCTCTTCTGTGGCCTGTCTTTAATCTAGGCAATGAGGTTTCATGGGATAACAGTTGTAGTTATAGTACTTTATAGAAGATTTTCTTATATTACAATGGGCTTTCTTTTTCAGATCACAGATTAATTTCCATTTTTAATGAAAAAGAAGAGTAACACAAGCTAGGAAGTGAAAAACTAAATTTTAAACCCCAAAGAGACACTAGGAGCTATGACAGGTTGGAAATTTTTAAACTGAACAGCTTGCAGTGGAGTTAGCAGCTTTACTGGTATTGGAAAGTTCATGGGTATGTATTGACTTTGGTGAAACTTTCCTACAGAAAATTGAATTCGAATAAGCTATTACTATAGTAGAAGGTTGCATTTTGGCAAAGTAAATCATTTTGCTTTTCCTCTTTTTATAGAGAGGTTCATATTTATACCTCTATGCAACAACATGTGTGTGTGCACTATAATCAACTTTCCATATTGTAATATTTTTATATTGTCAAAACTGGAGAAATCAAATGTATATAAAAGTGCAATGTTTAAAAAGCTATATTGGAACTTCTGCTTTCTGTATTATATTTTAAAAAGAAAATGGATGGAATTCCAGTTCTTTAAAGAATCTGGTAAAACTATTTTTTCTTTCCTGTTTCTGCCCCTGTGAGCAAGCAACCACATTTTAAAAGGATAATCTTTTTTTTGCAACCTTTGGCTATAACAATACCACTCACATATAGCAGTGTGAGAAGTTACAGTATAATTGATCTAGTATGAAGTAAGTCAAGAGAGCAGAGCTGATATGCAGCTATTAACATAATCTGCTTCTCACTTTCCCAAGAAGCTGACATCCTTTGCCAGCATGTCATTTCCTTACAGAAAAGTACTTCTATCTGCATAGCAGGGTCCCTCCCTTGAACAGCTTTCACATCCTGAAAGTAGTCTGTGGTCCTCCCTCCTATCTTAGCCGTAGACTTTTGAAGAAGAAAAATACAAACAAGTGAGTATTTTTATGGAACACAGAGCAGCCAGACAGCAGTCTCTACGTGCAACTCTTTCTATGGACATCCTACATATTTTTCATCTACTTAGAAGCAGGGGCGTGAATAAACATTTTAGTTTCCTAATATCATGCAAACATTCTGAAATCAGGTTTGCATTAGGGATTGCTGTTTCTCATTTATTTTACTGCCTGAAAATATTTGAGAGGGGTTGAGAGCAGAACATTGCTTTGCTTTTCTATTTAATTGTTTGAATAGGCAGACATTAAAGGAAAAGGGCAAACGAGTTTCTTCTCCAAAGGGATGAATGCACTACTGGCTTTCCAGCACAGCACTCTGTTTTATCCAGTTGCTTGTTGAACTTCCTACACACAACTGCTGAATAGGTGTAAGGCTTAGAAATCAACCTACCTGGGCCTTCAGGCTCCTTTTACATACACAGCCATTTGCCAGATCTGACACTGCAGTGTCAGATGAACCAACGTTGAGATATCTGATTTGCCTATGTGGAACCCAGAATTAAGCAGTACATCACACTTGCAAAGTTAACACAGATAGACTTTCCTGCACTGCATCACATTTTCTCTGCATTCTGCACTGGCACTTTTGTGTGAAGGAGAAGGGCAGGATGACATCAAAAAGGAGTAATAAAATCAGAGCAGAAAAGTACTTTATTTGTGTGTAGCGGGGTTTCTCCCTCAATGTCACTGCCGAATTTTCTGACTGCGTAGCCAGTCAGAAGGAGCAGCACCATTTCTGCACGGTTGCAGCTGTTCTCATCTGGCATGTAGGTACTTGGGCTGTTTGCTAGCTGCACACGTCAGAGGAGATCCTATAGGATCTCCTCCCCGACAGCCGCTTTGCAGAAACAGAGCCAGGCTTAAGAACAGAAGCCAGAAGAAGCCGTAGCTGCTTGGCACTTCCGAAACGAGGCCGCTTGCTTTTAAGAGCTTATGAACGGATTTAACTTTCTAATTTCAGAATTCACATTTGAATAATAATAATAATAAAAACAGGCTAGTTAATCATATGCTTTTCAATTTTGAATCTCTCTGTAAATGTGGAAATCTTTGATTTTTGGTGCTATGTATGCACTCTACAACCTATGCAAATATCAGTGAAATATTTTTCCTATATATAAATGCAAAATTCACTGACTGGTGTATGTACATAGATATGTACACACACAAAAAAATACCCCATATGCTAGTGCAGCCTCATCCACTTCCCTGTTCTTTTCTTTAGCACTATCAGGGTTTTACTTTTTCATGCTGTCCTAGTCCTCAGACAGTATGTGGCTGTCATGGCTCTGTCTCTCAGGTTTCATATACAGCAGAGACTAGCTTTAAAATGGTTTTGACAGGTTAAAAACTGGGATTTTTCCAGGGACAGAGTGCAGAGAAGCAGGAATGTGAGAACTGAAAAAAAAATTCCTTGCCACCCCCTAATCTCCTCAGTGCAGATGGCACTGTCATTTTCAAGTAGTTTTTGTGCACAACAGTCATTGCAAGCGAGTGAAAGCCTTAATGCTGAAAATAATCTTCTTAGGAGATACATATGCATCTCTACGTACATCCTGCCAATATACACACACCTACATGCAGCAAACAGACAAACACTTGTGCAAACCTTCCCTTTCCTCTTCCTCCTCCCCATATATACATTGAAATTAATTGCTCCCCAAGATGCTGTAGGCCACATTGTTAATTACTGTCTCTCTCTTCTGCACCTGAGGCGTCACATTGGTTTAGGAAACAGCCTGCAAACAGATGGAGAGCTGCTGGAGATGAATCCGCAGGTATACACAAAAAAACGGACACAGAGTTTATGATACTGCAAACTCAGATGGTCTATTAATTTTCAATAATATTCTGGAAAAGACAGGGCTCTAGTTGTTTTTAGGTGTAATTTATTTTTTAAAGTATTTACAAAGAATCAATTATGTCTGTGATTTTGCTGGCATCTTTTATGTTTAAAGAGTATTTATTGGAGGTCGTCCCAAACAGCCATCATTGCATCAGCCTTGTGTTTCTTGGCTATTCTTGCCCCTTGGTAGTGGGCTGCACATGCAGCCTATCCACGAGTGTCACAAGTGTGTAGCTTACAGACCAACATGTCAGCTTGAATCGTACAGGGCACGCAGCACTTGGCACGGTGCCTAGCCCCAGTACCTACCCTCAAGGCTCTGTATCTATCTCCTGCAAGTCCTGGACGTGCAAAGCCAAGCGAAATATGGACACACGTTTCCAATTCACCTCCCGCGTCCAGGGTCTGCCACAGCCTCCATAAAAGGCTCTTCTTTCCCTAAGTACTTAACTTGTCTCTGTTCTGTTTCAAAGAGTGCCCAAGAGTACCAAGAGCAGTAGCTGAAAAACAGAAACTGTCCGAACAGAGCCATTTTGCCGTGTGCTGAGGCAAAAAGCACCACTGCACACAGGTAATAGTTGCCATTTCTAAACCAGAAAGGCTCTTTCAGACATGGCTGGGAGTTCAGCTCTGCACGTTAGCCAAATGACTTTACATGAGGCAACGGAGATTATCATATGAACTTCCCAAAGATGTCCAGATATTTTAGGCAAGAGAACCTGAGTTAATTTTGCTTGACCAGATCTTTGCAGATCTTTGATCCATGTAAGAGTGAGCAAGAATGGGTGATAGATATAATACGAAGGCGACCTCTTCTCTGAGCCTTTTATTTTCAAGTGTTTGTACCGTATTTACTGTGTGGAGAAATTGTAACACAATTTGTCATGTGTTACAAATATTGTTATACCACTGTGTAACTGGAGCTCTAGAACTCAGGTTTGGTGTAGCATACATGCCAGCACCCAAATATTGTGTATTATTATTTTCTTTTTAATCCAACAGATTTTCAGCATCTGCCATCATTTTAGGAGATGCTTGATGTATGCAGAAGCAGCTAAATACATAATGCATAATATGTGCTACTGTACATTTAGCACAGAATATTAAATCTACTGTCTCTCGCTCTCTTAAAAACACATCAAATGACACCAGCTTCACATTATATCGTAATCATCTGCCCCATGTAAAAAATAGTATATTGCTGCTTGACCTTGGGATTCCCAGTCAAGGATTGTAACTCGAGGATTCCTGATCTGCCTTTCCTCCTGTTCTAAAGACAGCACAACTAATAATATGAAGCCAGTAGGGCTAGATGCCTTTCCAAGCAGCAATTTCAGTTCTCACTAAAACCGACTCTCTGCAGAAGAGTGGAGCATGAGAGGATGGGTATCTTGGGATACACGACAGAGGTACGGGTGGTCCCTGGGGAGCCTGCCTCCCTGCCGGTGCTGCGGAGAATTAGATGGGTAACCAGCTGGCCCTGGAGCTGCGGCAGAGCACTGCAGGCTTCCACCGGGGGATGCTGCCGCAAATAACATTAACATTTGATGTGGAAAAGCCAACAGATTCCTGCTCTGCTTTATAAGCTTTTCTTCCTGCAGTGAATCTCTCAGTTTCTTTATTTCAGGCAGCAACTCTCCAGTAAAATGAGATTGTCTTTAATGAATTGCTTTTCCCAGTTGTCACTCACATCGTACCAAAAATTCAGCATGATTTATTCAAGCTCCTGTAGCAGGGGCAGGGCACTAAGAGATTAGCTCATTTTCATTGTAACAGGAGTGTTTCCTTCACTGGGAATGCTTCTTTGATGGGGACTAAAGGCTAAAGGTATAAAAAAGGAAGATGAAAGGGTTTGGATACCTATCAGCCTAGGATTTAGAGTCTAGGCTCAGGGTAAATTTGTCAGATAGCGCTGACATACCATGGGCTGCTCCCTGGGATGTACCATGGGCTGTATGCCCTAGGATGCTTCTTCCATCGCTGTTTTTTATGAGGCAAAATGTAAGAAACTTTATGAAATCCATTAGGTGCTTTAGTAGTGGTCACATATTACCCAGATCTGAAAAAAATGGTATTTTTACTGATTATTAACTTTCATCCCAAACCACCTAGGCTAAATCTTGGTTTAAAAACTTCTATACAAAAGGTGCAGGAGCAAGGATTGCCACTGCAAGACTGCCAATGACTTCAACTGGGGTAGAGCATCTTTTTATCTTTTCATAATTGCAGGATCACTGTTTTACTCAGCTTTCCAGAAAGGATGATACACATCGATCAGGGCACAGTTCCATACTTCTGCTTTGTGCAAATAACCAGCAACCCCATAACCTGTAATGAAGAGATTGAATCATTACAGAGCTTAAGGGACTAGCCTTCTGGCCTGTTCAATGTCTTAGATGAGAAATATCTCAGTCAGACTTTAATTTGGATCACTCAAACTTGGTAGAAGAGCTATTTATATCCCCACAAAATAAACACCATGTGGCACATGGTGCTACAGGAAAAATATCTCCTTTTTGAGCATTTTTAGTTAACTATAACTACAAATTACCTATGAAAATATTAAAGGTACAAATTTAAAACACAAAGATTTCTTTAAGAACAGGCAAACATCCTTGATCAATAATGTAAACACAGTCAGAAAGTGGGATAGACTAAGTACTTGTTCAGAATTCTTCTCATATGTGTGTATAAAATATCACATCTGTCTTGGTAACACCCTTCGCTTATTCCAAGATAATTGATTATGAAGAGATATGATTTGGATTACTCTTTCATCCTTTCCNATGAATACTATATATATACACATTATATATTCACTAACACTATATATATTATTTATAATACCATAATATAGCATTCTATACATAAATATATTCCTATAGTTTTTTTAAAAATCACAATTACACCCTTCGCTTATTCCAAGATAATTGATTATGAAGAGATATGATTTGGATTACTCTTTCATCCTTTCCTTGCAAGATATGGCTAGACACATTGATTACTGAGATGTGCAATAGTGATAATTGTGATGACAAAGTTTACTGAAACAAATCTATATCATTCATACAAAAAACTTTGTGCAGAAAAGTATATAGAGATACATATGCTGCCATATGCCTCCAGACAGACTAAAATAGAAGCTTAGTCTCCCTTGGCTCCCTGTACTAACAGAGCACAGAGAGGCTCCCACGGAGTTTAATCTGAAGTGAGAAATCTCACTTAAATACTTGGAATCATCTACTCCAAAACTCTTCAAAACCATTGAGTTTGGGACCTACTACTGCAAGTTTAGCACCTTAGTCTGGAGTTTACCGTTGCGCAAAGGTCTGTAGCATGATTTTGCCTCCAACATCAATTACAATTCATTTCAGAACTAAAGTGAAGATAACACATCTGTATTTTCCTCTTTCTTCTTCCTTCTCCTTAAAAGATATTTGCCTTTCTTGCAGCTTCTGGCTCCTCATTTGTCCTTTTAACTTCTGATAGATATCTGTTTTGAGATATCATCTTTACCTTGTTAAAAGAAACAGTAAGAATGTCTGCAGAGCTAATCTGATTTAAAATTGTCTAAATCAGCTAACCTATCTCCTCTAAGTTTCCTATCAAGACTGATCTCTTAGGCTTGCATTGCTAAATAATATTATGATCTACCCTAGGACTATTTCTGTGTGAATGTAAGCATTGATATGGGTATACAGGTCAAATACAGTAAGAAACCTTTCAGTTCTGACAATTAACAGCAGCTAGGCCTCAGCTGAATTTGAAGTTATGTGATAAATTTTGTAATCAAAATTTGAGCATCTTCCAAAAGGAATTTGAAAGAGTAACAGTTCAAAATTTCTGTATAAAATTTATGTACTGTAGGCAGTCAGAGGCTTCTACTCTCTGCTCACCTGCCATCCAGTAAATCACACTTGTAACACTTTTTCCTCATTTTTACACTTGCTCATTACCAGAGTTTAAAGGTGAAATAGACTTAGAATATCACAGACTGGGTGAACAGACACCCTGCTTAACTTTTACAGAGAGATACCATTCATCTCTGTTGTTGCACCATATGGTGAGGTGTCTCTGAAAACTAGATATTGCAATCTAGAGCTAGGGAAAACTAATCATCTTAAATAAGACCCAAAGCTACTCAGGATTCAAGGTTCACTGTGGTTGTGAACAGCTGTACAAGGCTTATCATAATCATAAATGATTCACAAATGTAAGCTGTGGTGGACTTTCTGTTTTTTTGACATGACCAGTCTCTTTCTGATGAGATAGCCAAGCTGGATTAAATTCTTGGCCATTTTTTTTAACCACCCCTGTGTCTGCATGACCACCTCTTCTTGTCACCAACTTGAACAGGGGCATAACTACTCCTCCTTGGACTGTATGGAGGATGCCATGCCTCATCTGCAGTGAATAAGGGCCACGACCATCTCTTTCTTTGTTTAACTGCTGATCAATGAAGTAACAACCTAACTCAAAGCCACAGAGCAGACTGCAACACAGCAGTCTATGTATAAATGCCATGGCACGGCTTCGACTAGGGAGGATGACTACCCAGACACACAGATTTACCTTAAAGT
The DNA here is from genome assembly GCA_013389825.1 of Crypturellus undulatus. Classification (NCBI taxonomy): domain Eukaryota; kingdom Metazoa; phylum Chordata; class Aves; order Tinamiformes; family Tinamidae; genus Crypturellus; species Crypturellus undulatus. The sequence continues at coordinate 1,448,113 of VWPW01014757.1, forward strand.
CAAGTCCAGACTGCAGCTTGAGGTTAGGCCACCTCAGAACCTTCTAACTTCCCCTGAAGTTCATTCTTCAAATGTTTATATTTTTGACTTCCTTATTAGGTTTTACATTTACTAAACAAAAAGGAAGCAAAACTCAAAAAAAGAGAACGAACACAGCCAACATTATTTTGGTACGCAAATAAGAACAAAGGAGTAACTACAAGATTGCTTGCTACCAAAATGGAGACTGAGCATTAAGTTCCTTTGCACTTGGTAAAGGTCAGCTCTCCTGCTTGTACTGAAATCAGTAACGAATTTGCAGTTAACTGCAATGCAAGCAAGTATAGAGCAGCCATAAAGAAGTAGGCAGGATTTTCTAATGAAATATCTACGTATATATGTACTTTACTAAACTTGTTACTTGTCAAGCTAATTAGTTACCCTGTAAATGAAAAGGTCAACCTTGCATAATATTTGCATCTCATCTTTCTGAGTCAAGTTCCCTCTGCATGGCAGGTGGGAAGAAATAAATCCTACTGAGATAGATTGTGAAAAAAAAACAGACAGGAACACTTTGGCAGGCAGAGAAAAATAAGAGGAAAAAATGCTTAAGGCTGAACTGATGCTAAGAACATGTAACATCCATTAGGAAGACACTGATCACAGGACCGGCGGGATCCACGTGTACTATTTGTTACAAGCAGTTTTGCAGCCATGTACTACCTTGAACCCCTCAGCCATACCTCCTTGACTGCCTCTACTGCCCTTTACTAATCTAAGAATCAAGACACATAAAGCCCCTTGACTGCCATTCTCTGGGAGAGATTTACCTGACATCCCACACCATGGGGTAGCAGCTCTGCCTGCGTGCACATTTCTCCCTGCTTCCACCTCGTTTGCCCAGTCAGAGGCACAAGCTGGCAGAGTCAGCCTGTTCTCAACAACCTATTTGCACATCACTGATTTTGCAGCTCTAAGAGGCTTGCACACCCACAGCAGCCAGGACCACCTCTTCTTTTCCAACACTCCTGTCATTTACATATTTTTAAAGTATGTAAACTTGACACACGAGCAAATGCTTGACAGGTATGAACAAAGTCATTATAAACTGGTCAAAGAAGCAGCAGCATCAGCTTTCTTGAGAGATATCAAACAGAAACAAACAGAACATTTCAGCTCTTGAAGTCATTGCAAAATCTACAGGGGGATAGGCAGATTAACTAGGAACTTTTAGGGTTTGGGTTTTTTTTTTTCCTTTCTTTTTTTTTTAACAAAACAGCAGGTTCCATGTTTCAGCCTCTAAACATTCTTTGTCAGGCGAGGATCTTCAAGGCTTTGTCCTTGCTAAAGGGCTTTACTTAATTGAGTATTACATGAGAAAGCGTATCTGTCTTTCAAGAAAATGTGCCCTGGGGCTCACTGCAACAGTGACAAAAACTGGAGGAAAAGAAAACCATTATATGAAATATGTCCTAGCTAATGGAGTTTTAAATATATATTAATATACTCTGCCAGGAGTGCAATTTCTGATGTAATGAATCGCCATGACCTCAGCACACTAATTAGGTGGCAGGGGACCCCGACATCCTTTGAGCAAGAAGCAGCACCTTAAAGAAAACGCATGCAGCAGCGGAAGGCTTTAGTCCTACTTGCAACGAGCTGCCCAAGCTTGAGCTTTGAGCTCACTCCCCATCACCTCACATCTGGAGAAGCACATAGCTCAGCACTCATATCCCCTTGTGCTCATGGTCAGCAAGGTCTCTATTTAGTCACACTTTGATAACTGATACACATTAGGAAGTTTAAAGCCACCATTTTTATATCTTCAAGATGTAAGAAAGTCATTTCTCTCTGGCATGAATTCATGATTCCTATCTGTCATAAGGTATAATCTCTTTCGCATACATTCTTGGCTAAAAGCTTGAAATCTCTCCATTCTTTCTCATTTGATTTTGACTTAATTCAACCATGTGTTGTGAATATAGTTTCAGAAATATCTGGGGAGTTTTCAAAGATCTCATAATAGGTACAAATTGTGGAATTATTCTGAAAGGGTTGTGGTTGGAAGGAAAATATTCTTTAGTCTTCTTAGCAGGAGCTAGCTTTTTATGATCAAGGTGAAAATTTAGGTGTTTACCTTGAGGGTCCAACTACATTCAAACCCAAATTACCTTGAAGCAAGACACAAACTGTTCCATTTGGTACCTCCTCTACTGGAAAGAGGAATGTTCTGCATTGTGCTGTGCTACCTCTACCGTAGCAGTCGCTAGTCTTAGTTTTGTGTTGTTTTTCTGTCCTGCTTTTTACATACACCTTGATGTAGAAAGCCTGCACAGTGATGCAGAATTATTCTTAAAATAAGTGATCCCTTAATCAAAATTGGATGACTAACAAGCATAAAATTATGTCTCTGATACCACATATAATCATTTCTCTCATTGCAGAGAGGCATACATTGTTTGCATTGTGTTTTGGTGGTGTTTTATATACACTTTGCCACAATCTAAATGAGCATATAGTGTAGAAGAATGGAGATGCCAGCACATCTTATGTATTTGCCTGGAAAACATGATGTTTATTGTGGATGCTTTTAAAAATATTGTTGCTATAAATGAGCATGTTAGAAAAGTAAAGACAATGCAGATTTTTACATTAAGGGCTGGCATACCGCCTGAGCTATTTCTACAAATCTTTACAAAAGTGTATGTATATATATATATTTGAAATTTATATGAGCTATAGAATAAGTCCATTTGAAGAGAATTTAAATCTGTGGCTAGCTCAGTACTGCTTGACATATATACGGCTGAGAATCTATCCTTTTCCTCTTTCCTGGCCTTATTACCTGGGATTTATTTAAGAGTTCAAGCCAGAGACACAGCTTTAAGCAACTTTAGAAATTTATAAAATGACTACCACCAAAGTATGGATTCCTTTCCTTGAAATTACTTCTTCTGTAAGAAGCTTGCCCTTCTCCACTTGCAGCATGCCACAGTCATCCTCCACACCTACAGTCCTCACAGCGGCGAAGTTCAATAATGCAAGGCCCTTCAGGACGAGAAAGCACGGCTTCACAGGACAGTATTTTCAAGAGGAGTTTCCCAGCTCCCATGTAGGACTTCCCATCTTTTTTTTCTGACCTTGAAGATCATGAGCTACTGGCCCTTGATATGGTAACATTTTTATGTAAGAAAAGTTGGTCATTTATTTAATTTTAGAGAGCTTTATGTCTTTTTCTCTCTTTATGGAGGTAGCTCACTCTACAAGAACTGATCTTTCCATATGTCTTTGCAAGAGAATGCTAAATTGTGCTATAAAATTCTCCTGGATATTCTTACAATCTTTTATGTGTGACATATGTAGTATGAAGATGGAAATACAATATGGTATAAAGGTTTTATCGGTACTTACCTTGGACTGGCCTGGATCACTCACTGCTTATTCCACCATTTGTGCCACATGACATTTTGATTCCGCCCACTATCTGAAGCTACCATCCAAAGACAGAAGGGTCAATACAAGCTTGACACAAATTAACCTCAAAAATAAACTACAGCTACCTTAAAGAACTGTCAAGTTCTCCCTGAAGATTATTTACTCAAAGAATGGGAGCATGACAGGGATATGAGGAGAATAAAGATCCTCAGGAGAATAAAGCAGATGATAGACAGATGGATATGCCACACAGTGCATTAAAATCTCTAGGACCCAAACCAGAAACATCCGTCTTCTTTGGTTCTCAAGTCATCAAGAGTGGTATTTGGCTTTGACCACTGGTTGAGCCTCATTTGTGTCAGATCTCCTCCCAAAGTTTTTTGCTTTTTTCTCCCGAACTCATTTTAGATTCATTTCAGCAGCCCTCCATGTTTATCTCAGCCTGGCTTTTTAGAGTAATCTATTTTGTGCATGTCAGTATATGGCTATAGAATCAAAAGGCTCTTATGTCCAGATAAAATACGTCCTTTAATTTACTTTTTCTCTAGCTATTCGGGACTGTCCATACAGAAATCATGCTCATTCATCAAGTTTGATTGCCCTTTCTTTAAACAGCAGAGAGTATTCTTTCTCTATTACACACTCCAAAGAATCCTCCTCATTCTTCTCCTAAAAATAAGGAAACACCACTACCCTCTTTTGCTCTTTTGATGCTTCCCTAGCTGTTAACGAGATGTGGGGGAAAAAAAATAAAAAAAAGACTAAAGACATTTCTCGTTTATCTTCATAATTCCTCTGGAATCTGGGAATGTTATTCATCTAGATCAGGTGCCTTGTCAAACTTTAATGTTTCCATATACTTAACTATGTGCTCTGGCATAATCATAAAGCTTTTAATATCTTCTGTGGGAAAATACACTTTAGTCTTCCAGATGTGACCTTCAACTTCTTTTCAGAAATATCTATACTACAGAGGAGAAACACACAATGAGTTCTCTGAATCAAAATTACTAACAATAGCTCTCATTCATGGCCTTGCAAGTTAGATTTGACAAATAACTTTGCACATATTATATGCCTTTAAAGTCAATTCTTTTTACTAAAGGCTAAATTTTGCTCATCATCAATTTATCATCAATATCTTCAGCCTCCCTGGAGCTGAGAGCTGCCCTTTTCAGGCAAAGCTTTTCAGGCAAAGAGTTTTGTTACTTTACAAGTAAACCTATTGCACTTGAGGTAAACTCTGAATTATCTGGTCCAAACAACCTAGATTTGAAATTCACGTACTTTACATAAGCATACGTAAGCATATACGTTCATAGCTGTTATCTCCTGCAACAGACCGCTGTACAGAACAGAACCATCTGTAGCCATCCATAATGTCACACATCAAAAAAAAAAGAAAATTGTAAATTTGCTTCGTACTAGAAACGTTGTGTCTGTGAAGATGCATTGTAAAATGGAGGCAATAATTTGCAAGCCTAATCACTTCCGATCAGCACTGCCAGTGGTACCAGGTGCTAGAGTAAAGGATGCAGAGCTTAGATGACCTGCTCAGTCTGTTCATTCATGTAATACAACTGACAACAGTTCAATCCTTTCCTGCAGACAGAGTTGAAAGCCACTGTCAGGACAAATGTATATATTAATGATGTTACACACATGGGAAACCCTAAACATGTCAAAATTTCCCCAGGCAGTTCAGGCACAAAGATCATATGTAGTGTTCCCCTGACATAGGCTATAGCATATCAATAGATTCTGCGTTATTAGATATTTCTAATTTCTCTAAACATTCCCTGACAAATGTTTTCTGCACATACAGAAAGAGAGGAAGTGTGCTGCAAACATGGGCTGGCAGGACTACCCATACTACTAACAATATTCAGACGTCATCCAAATACACATGGAGACAGTCACTACTATGAACAACTTACAACTTGACATATTATAACACAAGGGAAGCATTTTGCAATTTAAATTTAAATGAATATTATATATATATATGTATCTGCTAAATAACTGTATTTGCATGGCTTTCTCTACAGTTAAATCACTACCTGAACAGTAGCAGATCCCGGTTTGATGACTGTAATGCAGAATTGTTCTTTCCAAGCACTGCCATTCAGTAAGTCTTTGCCATTTGCAGTGATCACCTTTCTTGTAAATTTTGTTGCTATGATTTCTGGTTGTTGTTAGTACAGAGCATGTCCTGCTCATGTATCCCCACTTTTTTCCTTAAAAGAATATTTCACTCTACTGTTTCTATTTTTTAGGCTAGGATTCTTCAATACAACCAGCCATATCTTCAGGGGTAGAATTTGAAAGTATTTATCCCCCTACAGGCGACAGCAGCCTACAGATTGAGAACTTTCCAGGTCAAATTGAGTTTGCATTAGCAGGAAAAGAAAGGATTGAAATGAGTTGTCCTCTGATCCTGCATGAAAAGGAGGTGAGGAGGAGGTGAGCAGAATCACCACCTGCTCCTACTCTGTCTCTCTCTCTTAAAAGAAAAGATTGATGCTTGCTCTATCTGGATTTGTATAAAGAAGAGGATTAAGTGCCTACTTTCATGTCTATAAATCATGTGTAGAAAGGAATGCATAGTTAAGTACCAAAACCCTGGAGAGGGTGGGGATTTAAAACATGAGTCTGTCCTCAGGGTTTTGCTATTGCTCCCTGGGATGGCCTAGGGTAGTGCACACCATTATGAGTCACATAATCTTTCTTTTAGGTTGTTTAGGAAACCTAGAGGTCTAACTTAAGGCTATGGATTCCGCCATGAGTCTCTAGATATTAATAGTACCAAAATCCCATTTTGACCGAAGTGTAAATGGCTATAAGCGGTAAATAACAGTGTTACACATATAACAGTGTGTGTTTTCAAGTATCTGGTTATATATGTTTCAGGACCTGGAATGAAGGTCCTGAATTCTAATATTCCTAATATTCTTTCAGAAGAACCAGGATTCTCCAGTGCAATGTTTTTGTTAAGTTATAATATTTCTTGTCTTTTTTTATAATTGTTTCTGGCTAGTAATAAAATATAATTAATGTTATAATAATGATAAAACCGTAGCAATGAGATAATATGTGCTGATGTAATTATTATGAAAATTTAAATGAGTCCTCTGTGAGATCAGTAAGAACTAGACACTTAACATATTAAGTAAAATGGTTCAGAAGTATTTAAAAAGTTAATATTTAAAATAGAAAAAGAAAGATACGGAGCTTTTCCAAGTCAATATTTTTCCCTATCACATCATCTTCTTCAACCACCTTTTTTTTTAGAGATATAAGGCATCACAAAATCCTGATGAAAAATAACTATTTTGCATTAGACACTTAGATACTTAGCTACTTGATTTCTGATGACGTAAATCTAAGATTTTGAGTAATTTAAGGTGACTGATCAGAAAGGAAATTAATAATAAACAGTAGCTAGGCTTAATTTAATCTGACAGTCAAAACTGTGTAAGAGCAAGATCTGTCACATTGTCACTGCCCTATAGTAGAATTAACATCCACAGTAAAAAATGCGAGAATGGACATTATGGCTAAGAATGCATTTTTTTTCTGCTGATTCAAACAAAACTATTTGGTCATAATTGCACTAATGAAGACAGTACTTCAGTACTGTTTAAGAGGTACCTGACTATTTAAAAGCTGTCTTCTAAGATAGTAAGTTAATTTTCTCCTGAATGTGGCTGATCTGTCGCAGGTGCAAACAAACACTCCTCACTCTTGTTCCGTCATTATGTGATATAAAATTAGAAAATTGTAATTCCTCCACTCAAGAAAATTACAATCATTATTGTAATCCAACCTTTTACGTGCAGGGATAAACCTTCTGTTTCTCTCAGTAAAACACATAAAATCTGAACCTGAGCTCAGCATTTTTTGAGAATCTGAAAAGGATGCAGGATTTTTCTCTTTATTTCTATTTTCAACTTTGGATTAAGGACTATCTAATTGCTTGGCAGCAACTAAGGTCTTAAATTACATACTGAATTCTCTCCTTATTATGTTATACCAAAATATGGTAAACAACTTTCTAAGATAATCAAAATGTAACATTTTCAGTAAGAGGCCAACATAAATTGAATAGCTAAATCTTGTTTTCTTTTTATTTTTTTTCCCTCTGCTAGTTTTTAAACAGTCATTTCCTGAATTTGATTATATGAATTCAATTTTAGGAAAGATAGCAATGCTGGACATGTCTCCATGCATATGTATCAAAAATTTACCTTCTTACCAATTACTGTTACTGGAAGTTATCAGAAAGTTGTCCATGTACTTAGCTATGTAGAGGGTGAATTTACCCATCCCAAAATCATAAAATACATACAAAAGTCAATTTATTCATTTTTTTATAGGGGAAATATATGTCCTGCAATGAACCATATCACTTCTGAATGCTTTGACTTTGCTCTAAGTGGCATTCCTCTTTTTGAAAAGTTTTAGCGTCTAACAAGTAACATTTATAATAAGTGAAAAGTACATCTTGACAAAATTGAGATGACATTTAAAGAGCTACATTTGGTGCAATTTAAATTTACTGCAGCTGCAGTATAAATAATCTGAGCACTGTCAAAGATGAGCTACTTATGTCTGTATACACACAGAACAATTTAAATTTCTTCACATTTATTTTCAAATAAAGGATAGTTTTGTGGCTGACCAGCACAGTACCCTTGATCTAAAGTAGGACAAAGCCATGAAATCTGAAAGAACTTGCATCTCAAAGAACACAGTGATTTCTTCAAAACTACTTGACAGACCTCTCCACCAAATCCAGCTGTAATGTGGGAATTTAATATAATGCCCACTTAATTACATTGTACACTGCTTGCAGCTAAATTTTTACAAAGGTAGAGATTCACATGGAGCTCTACACCACTTAAAATCTTTCACAGCGCCAGAGGAGGAGGAGGCGGAGAGAGGAAAGCATTCAAAGAGATGAGTGCAATTTTTGGACCAATAAATGCTACAGAAGATCCTTCTGTGCTATCTTTTCACCAGATATTTCACTGGAAGTTATTGGATTAATCTTGGTAGGAAAACATGGGATAAAAAACATATAGGTGCATGGCTCCATAACCGGTTTGGAAGGGCTGTGCCTGTGCTACCTGCGGACTGTGCAGGAGCTACCTTGCGCGTGTGGATAAGGAGCAGCCTTCATGCTGCCCCACATGAAATCTGCTTGCTTTGGCTCAGCGTGAAATGGGAAGGCAAGGAGTGAGCCATTTCAGAATCAGCTGGACCAAGCTAGTTTTGGAAAGTTTCAGTGGCTAGGATGTGTCTCCAAAGTTAAGAAGACATCTCAATCATAGCCTTTGTTCTGAAATGTTTCTTGATTATCTGAAATTGAGGTTTACAATATCTTTTGGAGCATGGAGTTTAAGGGAGCATGGAGTTTAAGGGAGCATGGATTNAAGGAGTGACCCATTTCAGAATCACCTGGACCAAGTTAGTTTTGGAAAGTTTCAGTGGCCCGGATGTGTCTCCAAAATTAAGGAGACATCTCAGTCATAGCCTTTGTTCTGAATGTTTCTTGACCATCTGAAAGTGAGGTTTACAATATCTTTTGGAGCATGGAGTTTAAGGGAGCATGGAGTTTAAGGGAGCATGGATTTAAGGAATCATTCATTCCATTAAAAATTAAGGATTCGGGGAAATAACAGTGTGCAAATTCTTTTTATAAGATTTCACTGTATATGTTAGTGCATACCTTAAACATATTTCAGTGTTGTCTCACAAACTTTTATAAGAACATGTTATAGGTAAACTGGAAAAACAAGGGTAGAAATGGAGAGAGAACTCCACTGACACAATCCTGTATTCTTAGATGGCCATTCATCATAAAAATTCACATTTCTTATTTCCAAGTTAAAAACTTATATAATTCAGATGGTATTTTCAGTTGCCTTTGCCCATTTTAACCCAAAGTGTTCTCAAGGATCCCAAAACTGCTTTTAGGTATCTTCTGCTATTTTAAAAATTGCCTTGGTAAAGTTGCCCTTTAATGAAGCAAAAATAACATGCAAATGGCTATGATGAATCAGGTTCCTGGAGAAACACTGGGTACACTGAAAAGTATTCCTGAATTAAAAAATGTTCCACATGGGCTAACTGAAAAGATAACATTTCTTAAAAATTCTACTTTATAGCTAATTATGTGTCTGGTAAAATCTTTGAATCATCTAGAGAGGGACTAGAAAGCCTATGTGAAATATAGGAGACCAGCCATACACATACACAGTTTAATATGTTCAGGGTGATTGGCAGAAAAACAGAGGTAGACTTTAAATTATTAATTGAAAAAAATTCACTGTCATTTTTACATTCCAAGGTAAAAACTCTATAGCCCAGCAACATCATAGGTTTTACAGGAACATCATTATCTAAAGCCAAACCTCTACACAGCTTGTAAATTTATAGTTGAAGTTACACTTAAAAGTAACATCTGACAGATTTATGGAAAAATATGAAGTTACAGTATACTAATGCCTTTAACTCTGCCCTGCAGAGAAGATATTTAATAGCTACATTTAGAATATCCCATACTAGTAGGATTAAATGTTTTTTTTTTAACAATGTTTTTCTACTTTCTGGCATGCAACAGAAAAGAGTTAAAATTGCTAAAGTATCACAATTATGCATTCCTTCTGTTGACTCAGAACAACAGCTGCACATACTTGTAGGCATAATTTTGCAGGTAGGACATTAAGCGATATATCTGTCAGTCAGGAAGACATATAAATGACTTAAGTTGCACCTGTAATTGAATGTGCCTGAAAAGAGTGGGCCAAAAAAACACTGGCTGCAATTTAAAAATCTGTGCCTTCTGGCAGATCTGATGTGATTCCGACCTCTCTTGCTCTATGACAAGTTACTAGCGTAACTATTCTGAATTTGAAGGAGCTACTCCAGATTTATAACAGTGAAGGGAAACCAGAATCAGGCCCTGAGATGCTCAAAGTAGTAGCCTGATTCCCTGAGCATTACAGCTCACCAGCTCCCCTTCCCAAAAGCGTCTCTCACTCTCTGCCAGTGGCAGTTACTATTGAAAACACATTTTACTTCTCATGCCTGGCTTCACAAAAACAATGAAGCAGCCAAAATCAAGGCATAGCTGACCCCCTGTGGTCCATCCCTTTGTTTATGATCTCTCACCGTGGAGCCAACACTGTGGGACCAGCATGAGGGGGCAATTTAGTGCAGATGACCTGTTCTGAACGCTATCATCTGAACTGGAAAGAGGAGAATATACTTAAGAATAATGATCATAATAAACTTACTGGCAGAGAAAAGCAAAATCTGCACCTGACCCAACTCACACAGGGAATGCTCTGTGACTCTGGTGGAAATTAGCTAAAGATAGTTACACGTCTGTAGAGTGCAAGAAGCAGAACATCATCTCTTCCACCTGGAAAAGAAGAGGAAAAGGATGCCCGGGCCTCCTCTGAACAAAGTCTGTGGTTTCAGAATTGATCCTGTCTTGGGCTTATCCATCACGTTTGTTCCTCTTCTGAGAATGCCACAGATCCATGAAGATAAGAGATATCTTTTATGTGCCTTGCAGTATTTTTGTTTATTTGTGGAATAGTTGTCCCCTCATTCACTTATTACAAATTTCAGAAAACATGTAATGCTTTGAATTGTCTACAGATCTTTAACAGCTTAAAGCAATGTATCCAATTCTTGTAATTTAAAACAAATGGAGAAAAAAATACACACTCTATGGTGCTTATCTCACTCAAACTACAGACTGCTAGATACACACTCATGACTGAAGCAGAAGATCCCTAGTTGCTTTGTCATGCTGGTAATAGAAGATGTCCAACTGGTTGAATTCCGCTAAGTAACATAATTAGGGGACCGTCTTCTGTCATATAGTGAATGTACTTACAGCCCCTCTGATTTTGAAATCTGAGATTCACGATGAGATCTAAACCATATTTTGAAGGTGAGGTAACCTTTAACCTTGAGGATAGAGAAGGACTTTCTCAAACTAGAAGATTATGTCTAGCAGAGACATTAGATCTTCTAATCTAGATTATGTTAGTCCCAGCTGCTAACCAACTTCTTCTACATCCTGACTAGATAGGGTAGAACAGGAAGGGAGCTTTTACACTCCTGACACCAGCAGTGCAGGTATATGGTCCAGATAAGCACGTCTTCTAACATAGCATAACTGGCAAGGAAACAGCTCCTATGTCCTTATCAGTCATTTCTAAACAACTTTCTTATCATAGCTACTTCTTCACATTGCTCCTGGCTGCTGTAACATTATGACCCATAGGCAAACAGCTTGAATTTTTAACTCATAATTTCATGCATTTCTAATTTATTGTCTCACTTTAAATTTCCACTATAATGAGAAAGGGAAAATAAACTCAAAACCTCTACACGCTTATTCACCAAGCAGTTTTCTTTGGTTCTTAGAGGCCTAATTATGATATGAAAACATGATTTCCAACTTTACAGATGATACTAAATTGGAAGAGAGCAAAAACAAATGAGGAATAATTAGGTAGTGCAGCCAGATATAAAAGGATTCAGATCATTTTATATTTCAGGAGTAATTGATGGAAAACACAAGGCTGTACAAATAAATTGAGAATAATTAGTCTTATGGAATAGCATAAAAATTGGGAATAAAAGGGTTTAGAAGGAAAAGAGGATACAACACACCGAGTGAAATAAAGCCTGAATTTAAGAGTGCAACATTCACATCTAAGGTCCCCTTCCTGATTGGCAGCGACCTCAGTGGCACTCTGCTACAAATAAAGCCTGAAGTTAGAACAAGGTTTTCCAGGAGTCCAACCTGGGAGGCTCTAGAAAGGCTATCAGAAGGCATGATGGTGGGAAAATGCCCTGCTGACTTTGGGATGTTACTCAATAAACATGAAAGGCTACATGCTGAGATATCCAGCGTAGCAAGGGAAGGAAGTCCCTAGGAAGTCAGTACTGTTTCCTATGCTGCTATGAACTGAAATGCTCCGTACCTCTCCGCCTACTTCTCTGCTCTTGACTGACTCATAGTCTGACAAAAAATGCACTCCCTTTTCTGCATATTTCTGCATATTAATTTTAATCTGTATGAATAGGAGGGCCTTCTATATTTACCCAAGAGAAATTATAAGGCTTTCAAAGCAGATGTGGGCAAAAAGATGAAGCTTTGTTGGGAAAACTGAAAAGGGATTTTTTGTTTGTTTGCTTGTTTTTAAATTAAGAGTTCGCTATTCACTTGGAAGGCAGGAAGAAGATGGGAAATGGACATGAGGAAAATGCATGAGGAAATTAAGGCCACTGATGGAGAATTAGAATGGTAGGGGATTACCAACAACAGAATATCATTACTGAAAACAAAATTAAATAGACCTCTCTGAAATAATGAGCTTTAAGATCTATCATTAGTCCATGCAATTTGAAAAGTATTAGGCCAATCTGCTCGCCTATCTAAAGATGCTATTAGAGGAGTAGAGATTTATGTTCATAGGTCTTCTCAGGGTAAAGTTTTAGCTTGTTTAAAAAAAAGAGAGAGAATTAGTGACAAAAACTGCCTTGCTATGGCTTTTATATATTTCTTTCTTGTGATCTGTACCATGGAATAGGTCTGAATTATTAGTCATCTTTCAAATTATGCAAATGAAAGGAGTTTCAAATCTTCCAAATAGAATAAATAATATTTCAGCATTGAATGCTTGTGTAATTTATGGCAGAGCACATATAATTTCTATATATGGCTGTACCTAATGTGGGTAGCTCACTTTGCATTTGAAATTTGATTTTACTAATTGATTCATTTTCATAAACACTCTAAAATTTGTAATAAGAACAATGCTCTGCTATAAAATATTGTTCTGAGGCTGCACCAGAATTAACTATGAATATATACCTCCAACAAAAGCAATTAGGACCAACAACAAATAATGAAAATGTGGTCATTTATCATTTCTTTTCACAGTCCCTATAGTTCTGTAAGATACATCCAAATCTTAAATCTTTTTTTAAATCATCTTCTTAAAATAGTGCTACTTCTATATGATCTCACTGTTTTCTTTCCTCCTTCTCCCTGTTCCCCTCCCTCTTTCCCAGCAGCATTAACTGTATGGGCATCCCTCCAGTTCAGTCTCCGGGCATGAGGCTCTGAATAAGCATTCAAACAAGCACTTTTATAACCACAGTGTCTATGATCCTTCAGTAGGAGAGATGAATTCCAGTACTTTCAACGAAGATGGGTCATTCTTTGATTCGAGAAAGAAAAATATATTATTTTAAAACCTTGAGCACACATTCCAAAGTCAAGTCAAAATGGTTTCCAGAGCAAAGACTGAGTATAAACCAGACGAGCTGAAATCATGCGCAAAACGTTTCTTTCCAGAAGCTGGAGCTCACTTCATGAGCACAAGGAAACCCCTGCTTTGAGCACATTCTCACATTTCAAAGGGCAACAGCAAGCATGTGCTAAACACAAAGTCTGTTCTGACATGGCTTCCAAACCGGGGTCCATGGAGTGCAATAGGAGCCCAGAAAGAAGTCAACTCACTGTGCATAAGACTTAGTGCTGTGACATCTCAGCAAGACATTCTCTTAACATGGGGAAGCACAGGAAAGAAGGGACACTGCTTGTCAGCTCCCCTTGCTGGATTTGTGCGGGGGCAATTCTTTAGCCCTTGGTCAGGCTTGGCCTAGACCAGAGATAAGGATGGTTCTGCTAGCTCCAGGATTCAGGAAGTATGACCCAGCTTTTGCCTGTTATTCTTCTTCCTGGATGCAATACAGCAGCCTCCTGCTTGGCAATTAGTCTGCCTGTCTGATGCCCAGCACACTGGGAAGTAGGCAAGTAAAGTTAAGATCAAAGATTAATAAATACCAAAGATCATTTTTACATTAAGAAGCTCTTAAAGTAGTAACTCTTAAAAAACTGCGACTGTTTAACTCTCCATACTCCAGAGCTCTATCTCTTTTGCCCAAATTGCAGATGGACATACAGTTAACATTAAAAAACAGTATGAACAACAAAAGCCTTACAGAAACTACTTTGCAGCAGTCAAGGAAAACATACTTGAGGGCTGAACACATCTTTCCTTCAAGCCTATGCAGCCTTCTGTTTTTCTTGCCTTGTGTCATTTTGGCCCCAGATAGAGACAGAAACAAGCACCAAAGGCAAAACCACCCTCCAAAAAAAAAAAAAGTCCACAGTGTGCCATAGCTTCACAGAGAACATCCCACAAGAAAGCTCCCAAGAGAATCACAAGGTACCCATGAAGCAGTCCTAGGGTGTCTCTCAGCTCTTTGAAATTCACCACCAGAAGTCACAGGTACTGGAAGTCACTCTGAATGGGCCAGAAATTAAGAGCCGTGCGAGGTGGTGCTGCAAACGTGTTGCTCTGGATGGGACTGTGCTTCTGCTGAAGCAGGTCACATCCAACACGGAGACTGCGGCAGCAGCTGAAGGTGCAAAGGCCAGGCCCCCTTACCTGAGGTGCTGGAGATCACTGCCCTTGGCCAGCTGTAGACACCGGGAATCCTGCTGTATCCCCGAAAAACCCATGCTGTACCCTTCCCACACCTTCCTGTGGAGCGCATTGTCTTTCACCATTGCGTACAAGAGGCAGAGGTTAATCTTGGTGCTGGTTTGCTCCATCTGACTCTGTGATATCATCAGCAGGCTGGACAGTGCAGCCTGGAAAGCTTTGGGTATGCCTTTTGCAAGGGAAATAATCTTATCAGCTCCTTAGCTATGTGTCCCCTGTTCTTCTTCAGCAGAAGAAATTCAAAGTATGTTGAAAAACAGAGCATTTTTTGTCTCCACTAGGCTTTCTCAGACAAAGAATAAAACCTGACATTCAATTCAAGGGGACACTTCATTTGGTTTTGGTGGTGATAGGTGTGTGCCTCCTTACTTTTTTGATTATTTGACAAAAAACATCTATGTATAAATAAACATGAAAAACATTAAAAGTTTAAAAGCAGTCTTTCTCAACAGACTTCTGAAATCATAAAGGATTCAGTAAAAAAAACAGAATGAAGTACTTAGATCTTCAAAAAGCGTTTAGACAAGCACTTCATTAAAGGTTTAAGTGCAGAAATGTTTAATAAGTAAAAAGCTGGATTACTGGACTGCCAACTGGGTGAAGAAAGGAAGCGAGTTTCAAGCAGAAAAGAATTTATAAGGGGCTGTGATAGAGATCGGCAGTAGATCTTCAGCCTTTCAATATTATATTAATGATGGCACTAAAAGTACATTTCTGCTGTCTGCTCCTGATAGTAAATTCTGGTTAACAATAAACAAGGAACAATACAATCAGGAACAGGAAAAAATAAATTATGTATGCAGTGCAGTACTGATAAATAACAACGTATATGAAAGAGAGCAAAAAGTCAAGCAAGAGATCGCTATCTAATAGAAAAGTGTTGCAGAAAAATAAGGAAAAGCGTATTCCAGAAAAGAATATCTATGGCCAATTCAACTCAAAGTGCAGCTGCACTGTGTAAGACAAGCTGAACTGCCTGAGAATTAGACTCAGCTCTAAGAAGGGAAGTGTTTCCTAGATATATACTGCTAAGTTAAAATGAACTCAGGAGTTTGGTAAGGAGACATTGGCGTATGTATATGTACGTGTAGACAAATGCTTACACCTGAAGAGAGTCCAGCGCAGGGCCACGAGGATGATCAGGGGCCTGGAACATCTGCCCTATGAGGAGAGGCTGAGGGAGCTGGGCCTGTTCAGCCTGGAGAAGAGGAGGCTGAGAGGGGATCTGATCAGTGTGTACAAGTACCTCAAGGGAGGCAGTGAGGAGGATGGGGCTGGTCTCTTTTCAGTGGTGGCCACCAACAGAACCAGAGGAAATGGCCACAAACTGAAGCACCAAAAGTTCCACAGGAATTTAAGGAAAAATTTCCTGACAGTGAGGGTGACAGAGCACTGGAACAGGCTGCCCAGAGAGGTTGTGGAGTCTCCTTCTCTGGAGATCTTCAAGACTCGCTTGGATGCAGCCCTGTGCCACGTGCTCTAGGAGACCCTGCGAGTGCAGGGGGGTTGGACTAGATGACCTCTAGAGGTCCCTTCCATCCTTAATGATTCTATGATTCTATGATACATTTGCCATATCCATTCTAGGATATCCTTATATCCTAGGATGCTAGTTCTTTCATTACGAGTGTTACCACCAGATCCCAAAATCATGTATTGGAAACTGCAGGGCTTTTTTTTTTTTTGTCTCCCTGGATTTCAAAAAGTAGAGAAAAATATATCTAGTGTAAGAACCATACTATGTCTTTAAAACATGTAAGTTTTCTATATTCTGAATTCAAGCAAACTTGTCTAGGAATGCAGATAATCACTGAAACAGGCAGGTAAGAAATGACAGATAAGATTTCACATTGTCATTGAACTAGTTGGGTCAAATAAATTATGGACTGCTATGACTTCAATACCCAAAGAATTTTGGAGAGCCTCACGAAGAGATGCCTGATGAATTCTAATTTTAGAGTAATAAAAATAGGGGAGAAAATTTGCATTAATAAGAAGAAAACTGCTATTCTGTAGTCCTAAATGGCAAAATTTGCAAGTGGTGCTACTGAGTCAGCAGATACTGGAATGGATAAATCTCTGCAAAGAATTTGATGAATTTCTTCACTGCAAAGGAAACCTAAGCAAAAAGTCATGGAAGACCTTTCCAGGAACCAGATTTAATGGTGTAGGTTACAAAAAATGGTAGCATTGTGTTTTCATAAAATGGCCTTGTTTCTTTTCTTTGCAATCAAGCCATAGTTGTTTCTCCCATAAAATACAATTTATGTCAGAAAAATGGAAGATTCTTTAAATATATAATGTTGTTCCTATACGAAATCTCTAGGCATAAGAAAGACAGCAGGACAGAAAATGCCATTTATTAAAGGTAACATCTGTTAAGAAAATTTTCAATGGAATAATAATCATAAAGACTATCTCTTACCATAATTTTTCAAAATGAAAGCCTCTTGATTGTTCCTCCTTCTGAAAATCATTCTAAGTAAACACAATTCTCTCTGAACACCAAACTGTCCTTTAGCAATTGTTATTTTCCTGTCAATCAGCAGTTTACACAGCCATGTAATTACAATGTCACCAGAGTACTCTGGATGCTTCATTACCAATGGTTTCTAGTTATTCCAGTGCCACTCTGTGTTTAGAAACAATGGACTTGGTGAATTAGCCATGTTCATAACTGAATATTTACCGAGAAAAAGATCAGCAGGGAAAGAATATCTCCCCAGATAGCTCCAGGAAGAACCTCCAGAGGGATGTAGTACAAGATAAAGAAAAAGCTGAGGAGAAATATTCTTCTTTCAGTTTGTACATACATATTTCACAGACATCAGTCTAAGATCAGTCATGTTAAAAGCAATGGGAAATAGCTGGAAGAAATTAAATGACTTTGTCTTGACAGTTGGTATTTTCTAAGTATGAACTTTAGCCTTTGATACCTCTATGGCTTATAACAAGGATTTTCAATTTGCCAGCATAATGACAAATCCCAGAAAAATTAACACCCAAATTCCACAGACCTGTGGACTCTGGTGTTTTGTGCAAGGCATTTTCAATGCAAATAACATGAGAGTTTCATACTTGGAGTGTAGATAACGATTGCTAAAGGACAGTTTGGTGTTTGAAATGTGCCTACTTATGTCATAATGGTTTTCAGAAGCAGGATCAGTGCAGTTAAGTTACTCAATGCAAGTAACAAGAGGGTTTCATGCCCAGAGTGTGGAAGCACAGGCTCTCAGATGGTGAAGTTGCATGGAAACTCCCTAGGAGTTACATCTCTCCAAGAAAGGGCTTATACATGTTCCTTTATGTTCAGCTCTCTTCACTAAGCTTGACTGACACCTATCTAGTATTTCAAATAATCTCCAAAAGCAGAGGAAAGATACAGTGGTTTTGATGCCAACTTTATTTTGGCCAGAATTAGACTCTTACTTTCCACTAAAATTCTTAAATCCTTATTATAAGCAAGACTTGCATGAAAATGAAGAAATGAATTTAAAATTTAAAGAGGAAGTGCAAAATTGAAAACTCTAGAAAACATTTCTTTTTGGTGTATCCCAAAATGATGGCTTCTAAAATGTGCTGACTGCCCTCCTCACAGTATGTAGCACAATTACCAACTCTTTTGCTTTTTTTTTTTTTCCACTCAACATTATTTGCCATATGTAGGCTTAAAAACAGTTTTAGTGACCCTGGTCTCTAAAGAGCAAGAGAGACATTAATCTACTGCCCTAAATAGCTCCCCACATTCTTCATGTTTGGAGCCTCCAAATACTAAAATTCATTATTACATGTCACCAAAATCAGTGTTTGTGTCAAGCTGTGCTCTTCAGGCCCTCATTGCGTATCTCCTCCCTTTGTTAATATCATTTTTGCTGAGAAGATCTCTAATACTTAATAATTTGGTCTGACCACTTATAAATTGCTTTCTGTAACAAGTTCAGAAAAATAATAGAAAGATAACTTAAAAACCTGCTATACCTGCTACAACTATGTAAACTAGGAACATATAAATAAAAGAAGCAGTAGTTTAAAGATAATGAGCAGCAAAAGATCATGAAAATAAAAGGAATATACTTGAGGAGCCCAGCTAACTCTAAGGTTAGGAAACAATAACCCATGAGCTAGTGAGGCAGAACATCCCCCAAATCTTGACAAATTCCACGTGCAAAACAGTGACCCTTTTTATGCTGAATATACTTCACACAGTTTGACAGATAAAATTAACCTACTAAACTAAGCAAATACATTCAGTGTGTGCTGGTCTGAACACAGACTTGCTGTTCTACTGGAAAATACCTGATTTGTTTTCATTATGAATAGAGACAAGAGGAAAAGCTGAATTTCATTTCATAAAGAAATAAATAAAAGTAATTGGCAAAATAAAATGTTCCATTTCAAAAAAAAAAAGTTCTGATTTTGATTTTATAATATGTTTATTTAGGATTATAAATTGTGAAAATTAGAAGAATTTTTAAATGAGAAACAGAAATCATTATGGATACATGAACAAGATTCATTATGGATACAAGTGAAATAATATACATTTGTATCATTTTCTCTAATTGCATTTATGGAAGGCTTTACACAGAGTTCCACTCTTTACGAATAGAAAAGCCTGCATGGAAACTCTCCAGTTCTAACGTCCTAAACTGAGAGAATAATTCTATAAATGTTGCAAACAGGTCTTTATTCTGGAATCAGATTGTGGAACTAATGTTCATGAAGAGTCTCTAGTTATGCCCAGTTTTGTAGCAAACAGCTAAAACAATGGGAAAAAAATCATCACTTTCAGCAAGTGATAAGCCAAGCAATTGCTCATAAATAAAGGCTAGTCTGTATCATTCAGTTGAGAATGGATCATTCATAAGAATTAGTCCAAACAGAGAGATGGAGCTGATAAATCACACAATTAGAATTTTTATTATGCAGACAGTGTATTATGTATACCCATTATTAATAACTTATGACCCAGAGAAACAAAAGAAATAGTCATAGACTGTGCAGAACACTTTGTGAACAGTCAAAACTGTCAGACACATTACAATGTTTAACATCATGATAAATGAGAGCACAGGTGAGAAAGCTGTTAGGGGTTTATGCAGGGGCAGAGAGGTGCAGAAGGACTTACCATGGGCCATTTTTTCTTTATCAGCTGTAGGACAAATCCTGACACCCTTGGTGTTTTGGAGGATGGAGACACATTGTGCTTGGTATTTACTTCCTTTTGAAGGCAAAGAAATGTTGCATTGGAAGACTAAGTTTTTCCAAGCCAAACTCCAACATAGGATGACAGACTCAGATAGACTCTGCTCCTGAGACCAGGATTTCTTATGCAAAAAAACACTCTTACCTCAGATTTTAATTTTTATTTGAATTATAAGCAGAAAGAATAGTTAATTCTTCATCTATTCATTCTATGCACTCTGTATGCTCACATATACAGATTATTGAGACAGACTAATGCCTCTCTCCGCTGAAATTACTATAATAGCAAAGCCATTCTGCAAATGACAGTGTAAGTATCAACTCATACAATTCCAGAAAATTAATGCCCCAACTGAAATGCAGTCTCAGAGCCAAGAGATTACGTTTTATACTTCTATCTTTCTTCTTAGTTTATATATGTGTGTGTGTGTGTACATATATATATATACATATATGTTCTTGTTACTACATTTTGTTATTGTTACTATTTATATAGTATTTGGTCTTATATATATAATCTGTATATGACTGATTTGCAAGACTTTTGCAGTATGATTGGCAAAATTTCTACATTTTTCTTCCCTGCTTTTCATCACACAAATAGCATAATCATTTGGCAGCCTTTAAAAGACAAAAGGCAGTGCTCAAGCTTTGGATTTCAGAACCAGCTAGCACAAATGCCAAGAGCTACTGAAGAATGATACTCAAGTGGAAGGAAGGGGTCAAGATCAGAGACATGCAGCAAGAACAAGCTTGGTCTCACCTAATCTCAGATATCAGAAGTTAGGTTTGGCCCATATGCATTCTGCTTCCCTTTAGGAAAATGGGACGGGAATATCACTCACCTCTGCAGTCAGCAATTCACTCCATCTTATGTTTCTTTATGAGGATGACACAAATTTCCCAGGTGAGGTACCACTCTCCCTCCACAATAAAAGGCAGAAGCCAAATCATTAGCATAACAAAAATGCCAGATTTTTGAAAGACTTGGATTAAATAGGTGGAAACTACCCAAAAGGCTATCTGACCCTGTAAAGGAGGGACAAGAACAAAAAACTTCACAAGACATTACCAGAAGAAAAACGTAGGTAGCAGGCGAAGGTGACTGGAACAATAACTTATAATTTACCATAACAAATGTTTTTCAACTGTGAGTTTTGATATGTCTCTTATTGTATTAAAATGTAGAAACATTTAACAGAAAAGGCAAACTCTTTCCCGGCCAGATCCTTGGAGGCTCCCCAGTTCACAGGAAGCTAGACACAGAATTTAGCCATGAAGAAGAAAACATCCATAATACATTAAACAAACTACCAGACTCCTTTGAAGCAACTGAATCTAAATCAAGTAGAGGAAGATTACAGAGGCTATATACAAAGATGTTCTGAACTACAGCACATTTTGATTCAACACTTACGCAATTCAGATAAAGAACATTCACTCCCTGTTCATATGGCACTTGGTATATGCCACTTTTCCAGGCAATGACACCAATTTTAATTTATTATCTGCTTTCTGAGAAAATCATTTTTTTCTCTGCTTTAAGGCTGCTGTGGCTACATTTCTTATGCTTGAGTCATCACAGGGTTTTAATCATCATATTAATTGTGGTAACTCATGTACAGAATTATCTTTCTATAGAATTCTGGTTGCAGGTCAATCTCATAAATAAATGAAATAAACTCTCTCCTTGCATTTACCTGGTTGCAGGATTTCTGAAAACACTTTTCAAGATCTCGAGTTCCCAATATTTTAAAGGTTCTTACAATCATTTGAAGATCTGAGGATCCTACTCAGAGCTTATCAATTATTGGGTGAAATTTAAAGCTAGAAAACAGATGTTGTCATGGAGTCTGTAAGTCTACTAATTCCTGAACTTCTTGATAAAAAACATGGAAACAATATAGTCCAAAAGGAATTATAAGGACAATACTAAAAGAAAATGAAGAGAAGACAGAAGAGAGGGTCATAAACTCTTTATGCTACATTGATACCCCTAGGAAACAAATCTATATACTTCCACTTCAGCAATAATTTCCACTTTCTTCTTATCTCCTTACACTTTTCTACAGTTTTCTTTGCATGCAGTTGCATGCATTAGTATTGTCATTTAGAACACAATGAATTGTCTTACTCTGCTGTGCTTTGGTTCGCATCACAAAGTGATCTAAGAGCAACTGAACTAGATTCAAGCTTTTTCTAGGTGGTAAGTAGGTAAGGAATGCAAACACTGGAAGACAGGATCAGAATGCAAGATTTTCTTGACAAAATGGTAAAAATGATCCTGAAAAATACAATTCAGTCAGGGTAAGGGTAAAGTTCTAGCTTTTATACGCAAATGTAACATTGGAAATAACTAAGCAGACAGTAGCTATGCTGGACAAGATCCAGGGGTTGCAAGTAGACAGTGACTCAGTGATGATGTCTACTGCTTTGGAAATCAGCAATCCTTATACTGCAAACAGGAATATAATCTCTTTAGAAAGGTGAAATGATTTTCCCACTTTTATCACCAGTCACAGAGTCTCAGATGGACTATGCATCCCTTTGTGGGACCAGCAAAAGAAAATACAAGGGAGAGCAATGAGTATGGTCAAAAGTCAACAAAAAAATTGACTTATTAAGAAAAAAAAATAATGGATTGGAATTGTTTTATCTAGAGAAGACTGCTTGTAAGGTAGGAAAGATAATAAATTCTCAACAGGTCAGATGAAACCTAGGAATTTAGAATGCTGCAAAGGGTTTGGGGAAGTTTTTAGTGGTGGTTAAGGTAGTAGAATAATTTGTTAAAGAATGAAATCTATCAGCAGAGAATTTGAGGCATTACTTTATTAAACCCATCAGAAATATTACAAATATAGGGACCTTACCTCGAAGTAGAGCAACAACTGTCCAAATCAGACAAATCTGATAATAATCTGGAGTCTGTTTGCTAGGTCCCACAGTTTTTATTCAATGGATGTCAAAGGGATATACTAGGGTATATTTGCAAATTTTACCAAAAGATCCATATAGATCTTATTAATTCAATGCATCCAAAGGTATCATGCTTATTGTGCATGCACTGTCAGCCTTGGATGGGGTAGTGACTTTCTGCCTGGGACATCTGATCATCCAGGAACCTTGTCAGAATTAATGCTGCAGTCACTTGGCTGCATTAACATCATTGTACATGGTAGCACTAAAGAGAAGGGAGAGAAATGTCCTGATAGTCTTTTTTTTTCCTGGATTTGATGTCCCCTAAGCGTTCCCTGCCATCCCTCTTTTCTGTTGGTGGTCGATCAGATAAATGCTCTTTTACTCACTGTTTCATCTAACCCTCTGGCTACTTCTTTTTCCTCTTTTTTTTCTATACCATACATACTTCTCCTCTGTTCCTTGTCTTTGTAACATCTTTCAAAGACATGCCTTTTTTCAAAACAGTTTGCAGCCAGTTAAAATGTGTATATCTGCTATTTGCCTATTTGCTANTTTTTTTTTTTTTTTTTTTTTTTGGCTCTTGCAGCTGGGTTTTCTTTTTCTCCCTGAGGTCTCGTTAAGGATGGTCATTTTTAAATGCTAAGCCTGCAAAGGCTTCATCATCAACACAAACATGCCAGCAATTTTGGCTACTGCACTTGGAAAAACAACCTTGTAGCTCTTTAGTCAGGACATTAAGTTCACTGCCACCTGGGTGCAGTTGGTTATTACCAGCCATCCCCAAAGAGAAATGTGGCCCCACTTTTGGCACTTGACAAATGTCATGGGGATAAATCAAGAGCAAATATGACCCCCTATAATTCAAGACTGTGAAAAGAGCTGATAATGGATTCTTTGGCTGATAGTGGCTTATGAAATAGCAATTCTTAAATGTCATTCCATTTGAAAGACACCAGTTAACACCATATAATACATACTATTAGCTATTGCTGCAATTCACTTTTTGTTTAGACAAATCTGAAGAATAAAACAGATTGCTGTTTCCATCAAAACATTTCAAGCTGGATTTAATAGTGCTAAATGCTAATTGTGAATCGTACTTCACAACACACTGCAGACAAATTTAAAAAGAGGAAAACATACTATGTTAAATACCACAATGCGTACACCATGAGTCATAAAGGCATACGATCAACTGGAACAATACCAATAGAACGACATGTAGCAACTGAATTTAAGCTAGAGGGAGTACAATACTTCTTTATCAGGCCTAGTATATGACTGTGAATATATACAGCTGCATGCACACCATCAGATTTCTGGCAAGGAAAACCACTGTGAACACTTTTTCCCTGTTGCAAATATATTTTCCTTAAGTCACTAAGAAGTAAAATAAACACAGTCTTATTGATATGAAGAACAGGCAGCTTCAACACCAGTTACCCATGCTCCGTTATGATGATGACCTTGCTCATATCACACAGATACTTCCTTTTATTATCCTAAAGAGGATACTTCCTTTTATTATCCTAAAGAGGACTTCCAAGAATTCAATGACTATTAAATTAGTTTTGCTGAATGTTATCAGAATGCTTCTGATATTTCAGAGGCAGTTTCACTTTCTCCTATCAGCACAGGAAGGAAGGAATACAACACTTTCAATCCAATTACTTTTTTCTATTTTTTTAGAAGAAGGGGAAGGGTCAGATGTATAATTTGTCTTCTACAGAGAAGAAGGAGGAAGCTTTCATATTTGGGAATTCAGCA
Organism: Crypturellus undulatus; assembly: GCA_013389825.1. NCBI lineage: Eukaryota > Metazoa > Chordata > Aves > Tinamiformes > Tinamidae > Crypturellus > Crypturellus undulatus. The sequence continues at coordinate 1,472,964 of VWPW01014757.1, forward strand.
TCAGTCCTCAAGAACTTGAAGAAACCTACTGCTGTCAAAGACTCTTGACCCTTTCGGTATCTAGCAGGTTTTAGTGGTTGTTGTAGCATTACTAGAGGACCTGGCTTTCTCTGCAATGGGTGAACACACATTTACTCACCATCCTGGTTATCCCCTCCACAGAGTCCATGTAAGTTAATTTAGCCTCAGACCCCACAACAGCAGTTTTCTCCAAGGTCTCCTTGGAAGAAGCTCTGGATAAGACCATCTGGCTTCCTCCCATAGGTGGGCTCTAAAGCCCCCATGGAAGCAAGATAGCTGGATGTGGAGGTGCAACAGCTTACAGAGAGACCTCCATTTTCAGGACAGAGGCCAGTACACAAGTTCCTAGGCCTTTGGTCCCTTAAATCTTNCCCCATGGAGCAAGATAGCTGGATATGGAGGTGCAACAGCTTACAGAGACCTCCATTTTCAGGACAGAGGCCAGTACACAAGTTCCTAGGCCTTTGGTCCCTTAAATCTTTGAGTTTTCCCCAGTACCTTAGGGAAATATCCAAAATAATATTACAGAGAGCAGTGTGCTTCCATTGTAGTTCCATAGTTATAGCATGTAAATGTTTGATGTTTTAAATAGGTATTAAACTAACATGTCTCCCTGCTCTCAGCACTCCTTGTTTGTTTTCCCCAATACTTTTAAATATGCTTCTAAAATGCACACTAGGAAGACTACTAGTACTTTACTTGCTTCATTTCCATTCTGGCTGAAGTGTTTCTTCAACTCAGAAAATGCTGACACCCAACCATTGACAGGCTTCTTCTTCTTCAAAATCATGTTCAATTTCTGAGATGTGTAACTGCCCTGTTAAAAACCAAGCCAGCAACCTGAGTAGAGCTTTCTATATATAATCCTCAGACATCCCACTGTGCCCATCACTCATCAATACCTCAGTCAACTGCCCTACTATTAGAACTGGATGATGCCAGCAGGGTTCAAAGCACAAGGGATTTTAAAGGCATATTAATTAAATTGTAAATGTATTAAACTTGCAGGGATGTAGAGGTTGATTTTAGCTTGTTTAGCAACTAAAATTCTACTCAGTCGGTATAAAAGCCCACATACAAATATATACCTACAAAAAGACAGAACCAATACTTTCAATAAATTACAAATTTTAAAGGACCAAATACAATTAGAACCTACTTAGCTTAGCAGTAACACAGAAAAATATAATTATTTCTCAAAGTGCTCTGATTATGCTCTCTGTTAAAAACCCTTTCTTCTTGAAAAAAAATAAACCTTAGTTGTTCATAGAGTATAAAGAATAATAAATAAACATGTGGCAATAGTAATTTAGTTTTTAATATTATAATTGTTGTAATTTAATGGTTGGCATCTCAGTGCAAAATCCACCATAAGATCGCCTTTTCTTATTTTTCTAACTGTGCCAGGGAAAAAATTGTTACCCAAACATGTCAAATCTCTGGCTGCGTGTATATCCAGCTAATTCATGTTGTGACTTTGCAGTGCAAGGCAATGGACCATTGTGCTGCGCAACAATAACAGACAACAGAGATCCTTTTAGGGGACAATTCCCAGCACTGTGCACCAGGCAAAGCAGGGGGCTGAACCAGTAAGAGCACATGAGTGTTTCACAAAGGAGGTAACAGCCAGAGGGCTTCTCCGGTGGCCGTTCACTTCTGGACGAGACTGGTGCTATTCCTGACAGATAGCAAGGGAGAAGGCAGGAGAGCAGGAGATATGTTCCCTTTTCCCATCCTCTGGAGCAAAGACAAGCCCAAGGTCTTTCCACTCCAAGGAGGAGACCACCAGAAGGTACAAGCTGCCACAGCACCAGCGGACAGCAGCTGAGCTTGGGCAACACACACCTGCTTCAGAGATGCTCTCCCAGTAGTGGGAAAGGGATGGTTTGGGGAAAAAAAAAAAAAAAAGAGTAGCAATGAAAAACGCTGTCAGACTCAGACACTTCTCAGAACTTGAGCTCACAGGACTCAGGCCCCATATAGCACTGCAAAGATGTCCATATAGTGAGAGGAGACCACCTCCTTCCTACTTTAACATCACTGGCATCACACGTGAAGCTGCCAAATCCGCACTGAAAGGAGAGTATCTTCCTCTCTCTCTTATCAGGGTCTTCGCTGTCTTCCTGTCCCCTTTACCAGCACACAGCTTGAAGAGTCACAGAAAAGATTCACGTGAAGAGTTATTCAGATTATATTCTGAATATATATATACATACATATATATATTCAGCAGCAGCCCTTTGTTTTTTGTTTTTGTTTTTGTTTATAATGAACCAAGCAGTACTGATCAGCGTGGACCCCACAAACCATGCATCAACAGGCTTTGTAATGCCAAAAAGAGAGCCCTTTCAGCTGAGCTACTGCAGAGAATTCTCCCCCTCACTAGTAAATGGTAGAACTAGGCAGGCTCCCTGGCTTTTAGGCTGTGCAGAAGTACAGCCCAGTACTTTGGGGTTATCAATTGCCCAGATATTTCCTTCATACTCACTGTGCATTCACTTTTAAACATGGCAGAGACTGAAAAAGCCTTCAGAGTTCAGGCTAAAAGCTAACTCAAGACTTTGGGTTTTTTTCATTTTGTTTTGTTTTTGATTTTGATTAACTTAGCTGACTTTCCAATGGCTTTGATTTTAACTCAGTAAACTGTACTGAGCAGAATTTCAGAGGAGCATTTCTACGTGCTTCAGGAAAGGGGGTTCTGACTTTCCTTCCTCTTTGCCTACTGGTAGCAAAACTGGCAGCATCACATGCCTCTTATTCCATCTCTTGTCACCCAGAGGTATGGTCAGTACAGGACCAAAAAAAACAAGGAAAACATAAGTAATGAGACACTGTGTGTTAGCCTATTATTTCAGAAAAGAAACTGCAAAGATGCCCATGATCTATGGTCAGTATAAATGACTCATTCCATAGCACAATCTAATTACAACACAATTATGGCAAAATCAAAATCCTTGCACAAAGGAGAGACAAAGCACAAAATCTGGGCCTTTGTTGACCATATGCCTCTACAAAGCTGATACTGCTGCAGAAGATGGTCTATCATTTAGCAATAAAACCATAACTGTCCATCCATCTTAAATCCCTCCATGGAAAACCAGAGGTAAAGAAAACAGGGCAGAAGAGGGTTGAACATGAAGGTTTATCCCCTCAAATTTACTATAACAATTTCATCCAAAAAAAGGAAACATGACTCTTCCTATTTTAAAATTTAAAATACATGACTAACTGAAACCAATAGATTATGGTATTAATTGCTAACTTTACTGTTCCTTATATAGTAAGAAAAGACCACACTTACTCCCAATATCTCTCTACTCAAATAACTGTATAACACAATCATACAACACAATTATCCAAACAATTATCGAGGAGGGAGATTAGCTCCAGACACACAACAAGCTATTCTATGAAGTGTTCAATATTTATTGTTTTAGTTGTATTGACTAGTTGTGATTGATAAGGTGAGTCATACATTGTTCCGTCAGTTCTCTGGTGAGAACTACTTCCCAAGCAAATACCCACTCATTCTAACCTCAAGTGGTGTAAATATCACATATTTGAGCTCAAGATTCACATTCCCATTCAGCATCAGAAAAAGTCTGCACTAATCAAACCTAATCCAACCAAAATGCCACTAAACTATCACTAAACTGCCACTAAAGGCAGTACCGTCTCTAAGATTGTACCGTCTCTAAAAGCAACATTTCTAGCAATAAAAAGTAAACGGAATGAAAAAGACAAGGCCCATTTCTGTGAAACTTTCAGATGAATAACCAGAGTGCTTGTCTTGCTCCAAAATGAGTAGTTAATTTGGTAGCAAAGCTATTTTTAAATCATGTCTTTTCATATCACTGCAGAAGAATAAATGTTATCACTTGAAAAATCTAGAATACTCACAAAATGTTGATTATGCAAAATAAAAGGTAGAAAAAGGAGACATTCCCATGGATCAAGCTTTTATTTTATATGTGACTTTATGGCATCCTTCTCTTATGTTTTACTTAGAGTTTCAATTTTTCTTGACATTTACAATTAGTGTAACAATCTAAAGTAAAAGCATAGTCAAAGCAGTCAAATTTTATCTGTATTTGTGAACAAAAAGGAACTGAAATGACACATCTTAGTTAAGGAAGTGAAATGACACATCTTAAACATCTCATATGCCTCAATATAACTTTCACTAGATATTAATTATAAAAACAAGAGTGAGCTCAGGATGGTCTCAGAATAACTGAGCATGTTTCACAACATGCTATTAAAGCCTAAAAAAGAATATGTCCTCAATAGCCACTTTCTTGAGCAAGTTCCCCATTAGCTCATCAGGACTTATTTAGATTTCAAACAATATTTCAAAGTTACAGTTATGTTATGCAGAATAATATACAAAATTCCTTATGCTAAAGCTCACTGAAGTCCGGGACAATTTCTGAATTATCATTAAGTGTGAAGGTTTAAAACCTCACAAAGTATATCTCATTTTACTGTTTGAAAGCAGAAAAATATTCTAAGATGTTCCAGTTTCTTCACTACAAAGAGCTGCTATGGTTTACCTGAACAGTGTTTTCTTCAAAATATTCTTGGGCCTTACTTTCAGATGATTTTCTCTTAGTTGTACACCTTTAACAAGACACCTTTAACAGTCTACTGCACGAGAGTTTGACTTCCTAACAGTATTGTATCTACAAAGAACAGCATACAAGAAAGACAGCTTGCTCTATGCTCTACAGCTTCTATTGACTTTAAACGGCAAACTCATATTTTCTCCTCTGCTTTTATAGAAGAATTTAATTGGTGCCAAAGTGAAAGATCCCAGCATGACCTGTCTTCACTATAAGCCACTCCAGCTGTGACTGTGAGCAAATTTATACTCTACTGCACGAGAGACCTTCCTAATAAGCTGATTTTTTGCAGTGATGGGAAAAAAAAAGAAGTGCTCTGTTGGAAACAGGGAGAGATGAGTATACCTTGCCCTGCCACTAGTGTCAAGCAAAACTTTCAGACCCCAGTAAGGACAAAATTACAGAAAACAGAATAAGGACTTGGCAATTTACTTCCTACCAAAGAGTCAGTAGAGGTGTTGATGTTAACAATTTATAGAGGATAGGTGTTAACCTGTAGTTTATTAACCTGTATTGTACAAGCACTAGCACTGTCTGGAGTCAGACCAGGGCTCTGGCTACACATCAGGTACTGCTTCTGGCTGGAGTGTAGCATGGGAAAAACGCAGCTTTAAACTTGCTTATAGCAAAACGAGCCTCGTGGCTCATGGAGCCTCAGCACAGTGTATCTGCAACCTGTCACTCTACGGCAGGCACATTTATGAGGAAAATTGGCTGCTAGACAGACATCATAGGTTTTCAGGCACTTGCCTCTTCTCTGTGAGCTTTGCAAAGGTGGCAACTGATTCACATGTATGGCATATGCCCATCAGTAGCCAAGCAATATCCACACAGTTACCATCCACATGAACAATACGTTCCCCTAATAAGAAGTGAGTAAGTTTAAATCCTTACTAACTTGTCTATCTGTATGTATCTGGATGGGCAATGCTTGGATATTCATGCACTTGAAAAAGAGAAGGGGAGAAGCAGATCTCAATACAAGTAAACAACAGCCACTAGTTTTCTTAAATAAGAATAAGAATATAAGTATATATTGTGGATTTTTTTTTATCCAAGTTAGAGAAAAAATTTAGGCACAAAGTTTTATAAGCAGTAGTTTATCTGAGTATTCTGAGCTAAATATTAAGAAAACAGGTTGATTATTCTGTAGATAAACCAATGATAGGACATAGCATAAATGTGGAGAGCAACAGAAGAAATTATTGGAAAGACAACATCAGTCCTTTAAAATAATACTTCAGATGATAGTGTTAAGTAATGAACAAATGCAGAACACGATCAATGTCCCACTGTATTTCTAAGGAAATTTGAAAACTACTGACAATAGTACAGTTAGAATTTTTCCAACCTCAGGCACTTCTCTATTCTGGTCAGAATAATCATCCAATTAAATATACTATAGTGAAGATAAGAAGAAATACAAAAGCAATAGAAAGTTTTAAAACTATATGGGTATTCATAATTAAAACATAAAACCTAATGTTTTCCTGTAAGTTCAATTGGAAACAATCAAGTATCACCTTTGCATACTGAGAGGTGTCCTTTCTGCAGTGAGAATGAGATTTCAATGAAATTTTAAGGAGATTTTTTTTTTTGGTAGTCCATGCCAATTTCATGGGGAAAATATGAAAGAGAAAAAAAAAATCAAAAACCTTTCTTTGTCAGAGTGAAAACTGACATTTTGATTAAAACATTTTCACATAATAGACCTATAAGGTTGTGACTTTGTCCTAGTATGGAAAAAGACAGATGGATAACCATCAAAAATCATCATAAAATCAATCTCTTTCCTCTGTCTGGATGCCTAATTGAAACAATAACATATAGGTTGAAAACATACAGATTATTATATGTTTGTGAATACCTGATGACATATGATCACTTTACCCACTTTTAAGTAGCAAAAGGAAAAAAAGGTTGTTATTGAACATGCCACCAAAATGTGGTATTTTTATCAGCTACTGTTCTTTAGACCACGGTAGAGTTGTATTTGCTGTTGTACAGGTTTTGGCTGGAAGTAGTGTTGTCTTCAAAAATATTTGTTAACTGTGGGATGGACACAAAGAAGGCAAGTTCACTTCTTCCTGGCAGGCTGAGTTTGTAGCATTGGCAAGTAGGAAAAGAATACTGCATGCATCTGGAAATCACCAGCAAGAAACCTTTAACAGGACTTTCTGTTTGTTTGTTTGCTTTGCTTTTCTCCAGGTGCTTTACAGAGCCTAACCTCATTGCAGACACTCTCTGGATCCATCCTCAGCGCTATATCACTTCTCCGTAACATCTCAGTACCTCTGCCTGGATGTCTATAAATCTAGTTAAGGCAACATTTGACACAACTTGAAAAGGGGCTAGAAACAACCTAATTAGGCAGCCTATCACTAGAGGGCAATGTGACACTGTAGCTGTCCCATATGTGCCACCTCATTCCCCTTCCTCTCTGAGGCCACATACCCTGCTTTCTCTATCAGTGGAGCCTCCGGCTCTGGGGTGTGCAGTAACTACACTGATAGAGGACCTCACCTCTGGGAGTAGCGTACAAAAGAGACTGACAAAATTAACCTTTCTTCTTGGTACTTATGGCTTTGTGCATACACCCTTACACACAAACATACACACACACACACATATATGTATTCCCACATATACATATTTTCCCACATTTTGCCTGAGGTTTGTCCCTGTCACCAATGGCAGTAACATTGGAGCAGGAGACATCTGCCAAGCAGAGGTGCAGGAGGCTCTGGCAAGCTCACTAGCCTGCAGCTTGCTCACTGGCAGGTCTCTTATGAGCCTCCGAGCTCACTATGGAGCTTTCTGCTGTGGAAGCTACCAGAACACACACAAAGCATCCACAGTGGTCGTCCACTGCTCTTGCCATGGCCTTTGCTACCCCTTTTTGCCCCTGCATCCCATTCATTTCCCCTGGGGTGACGGGCTGGAAGTCCTGCCCCTCCACTGTTGGTGCCACAGCAGAAGGAGCTGACTGCCATTATTCTCCTCTGTTTCTTCCTACCTCTTTCTGCAGCCAGATGGATGCACTAGTACAGTGCTGGAGATGCCTAGAGAGGTCAGAAGGGGGGCAAATGCAGGGGCTTTGGCTATACTATCCAGGGCCAAAGCATGCAGAAAAGTGACCAGGGCTGGAGCCAGCGCTCTTGTAAGGGGAATGAATATTATCATGGTGCAAAGATCTGGTACCCTCTGCATTTGAATTACACCTACATTTGATTGGAATAAACACATGTCAGGTAAGAGCTAAAACAGGATGAAAACTACAGACATTCAAGCACTGCAACATTTGATAAAAACTGTAATGCACCACACATGAAATAATTCATTGCCATAGGTTTTTTACCCTCGATATAGAGAGTGAAATCAGGTCTTTTGCAGAGACTTCAGCTCAGCTGTATCTCCAACTACTGGGGACATCTCCAAACTAAATCCCAAACACTTCAAAATTACCTGTATCCTGAAGGCTGTACACCCATTCTGCTGCAGACACACAGCAGAAAAGGGGCCCAGCTATGCTCACCCTACCTGATAGCTGAAGCAAATGAAGCCCTATTTTGCTGTGTAAATGAGACTTTAACCTCATTCTGAATCTAGGGTAAGAAAATCCTTAAAAATAATTCACTTAATTAAACAAAGAGATGCAGGGTTTGGTAGGGAAAAAAAAAAAAAAACATGTAATGTTCTGTGTATAATTGGAAAACTTTTAACTAGGTCAGGGGACATCACTATATAACTGGACCTCCCGGCAAGGTGATACTGTAGGAGAGAAGAGGCAATAATACAAGGGAAGCAAGAGGTTGTGGAAAAAATAAGTCTTCATATAAGCATGCAAGAATCCCATTAAATACAAAAAAACACAGCATCTTTTAAACAATTGAAAACATATATATTCACCATCAGTTTTGTCAAGAGAGATGGTAAACAGTCAAGTTTTGCATGGCTAGGGGACAGAGAGTACATCAACTCTTAAACTCAATGCTGGCGCAGAACAGTTTTGATGCTAATGTGTCACATTTAAAGGATTTGGGACAAGAGTCTCAGTATTTAAAGAAAACCCTTATTTTTGAAGAAATGGAAAATTTCCCTTTATAATGCAGATTAAAATTCCATATCCAGTTACAAATCAAAAATTAACAACTTTATCTAGGTCAGGGCATAGCAGCTACATTAAAGTTTTATCCTCATTCACTAAATCTTAACTTTAATGTGGTGTGTCTGACAAGTCCTGTGGGACTGTTTGGAATCTATTGACATCCTTCTGTCATTCATATCAAAGCATCTTCTCTGAAACTCTTATTTTCTGATATTTAGCTGTCAATTGATTATTTTCTCTCAATGATGATCTCATAGTCTATGGCTTTACAGGCATTCATTTGAAGGCTCCACATCTGACACCTAAAATTCATAGCACAGAAAACATTGACTGTAGAAAATCAGACTTACCAATTAAAAGTGCAACAATAACTCAGGCTTTATCCCTTCCAGCCTTTCTAAAGTTATTGGAACTGATCATCTTTAAGTGAAAACTCCCAAACAGCTAACAAATCCATGTTCACTTTTTCATTATTCTGTTTTATGAATCATGAAGAAAAAAAAAAATGCATATCCCTGCTAACATTTTTATGACTATTTATGGCAAAAACTGTTAATACACCAAGTGAGAAAACTCTGTGGATATGGAAGATATCTAATCCTAGAGCAGAAACAGCACCCTGTGATTTATCTGGTCAATTGTCCTGAATTACTGGAGATAATTGTGGCCTTTAGTACTTTAGCAATTACCAGGCTTAAATACAAGCCTCTTATTGAATAATAATAATGACACATTTATAGAATGTCAAAGAACATTCACTGATCATTCACTAGCTAAAATCACCGTCAATATTTCAAAAATACAAATGGGCAAATGCATATCAATGAGGTGCAAATAGGTTCAGCTCTACTTGCTGGAAATTAATTTGACTAGAGAAAAAGGAAAAAAAAAAAACATATCAAGCAGCAGCCAAGATTTGTCCTCAGATTTTATCTTACCCACACAGTAGACAACCACTTCTCCAAGGCCATTCCTACTGTAGCTGTGACTCAACAAATTAAATACCCTGTTAAGCTGGGCAGCAGACTGATCCTAAACTTATAGGCAAGCCTGCAGTGAAAGACAATATGTAGGGCAGTAAGACACATTCACACCACATGGAAAAATTGCAAAGAGAGATTCTTTTTGTTTGCAGTTACATTCTGTGTCACATACCCACTTTTTTTGCGGACTTCCCTGATACAATGCATTGTTGTTGTCCTTTGTGAAACCACAAAGACCCTTCCATGGAAGCTTTACCCATGCACTAAGGTCTTCCCCAAAGTATCTGTGTCCCTGCAGTTCACCACTTTAGACTACAACACCCTGCATTTTCGATCATGCTCCAGTAATGCTTTTTCTTACCAGAGAGCTTTTAATCTACTTATTTCTATGGTTTTGCACATAGTGACAACATTTAGGCACCAGAGACCTCTAATGAACTTTGAGTTTGTAAGGAAGATAAAATATGTTTATATGTTTAACTTGATTACTGTAAGTTGTCAGTGCTCTAACTATATCCTTGACTTTTAACTCAGAATGCAATTCCTTATGTCCCAACCTATTCACATCACTATATACCAACTTTTAAACCTGATTTATAGAAAATGTTACCTGTTTTTCCCATAACACCATCACTTGAAGATTCCTGCACTGATACTTCCTTCATCTCTCATTCAAAGTTACTGTTTAGTATGGACAGGAAGTAGAAATTTTTATTTCATTTATCTGGTTCTTCAAAGAATACAAATGTGATAATAAAAATCCAAACAATTGTCAAACAATGTGTCTGCCCTTTAGCAGTGATGGCCTGGTAGTACCTAAAAGAGCTGGGTGGAAAGACAACAAATGGGAAATGGATATTTTTCGTAAGAAAAAAATGAGGTCTTATTTACAAATATTTGATATTGACACTCCACCTTCTCGTTCAACGTTTAGATGCTAACACTGAACACAGCTACAGTTAAGCCTGTAGCTCAACTCATTAAGATTACACTTACTGAATTTTAACAGTTTTTATTTGAATGCTGATACAAGATCTCACGACATTTTTTTCCAGAATGCCATGTATCAGTTTCTTCAACTGAGAAAACTATTTATCAATTTACATTCAATGCAGCCACAGCAAAACTCAATATTCTGAACAACATCAAATAAAAGCTGAACCTTGCTCAGGCTACCCAAGGATTTTAGCAAGAGTCTTCTCAGAAACATCAGTGAAAATAATCTCATGGTGCTGTGGTCCTTTCCTTGTTGGCCAATACTAGCCAATAAAGACAAATACCTGAAGGAGGGGGCAAAAAAAATCTCTAAGATCATCTACTGTCCAAATTATTTTGAAATACATTATCCTGAACTCCTGGGTAAAGCTTATGGATGATTTTTATTTGATCAGAAAAATACCTTTTCCTGAATACAGTTATTGCAGAGAATGAAGTGACAATTTCAGCCTATTTCTCTTGTTTCTGAACCTCAAGTGTCCCAATTACCCTTCCTCCTTAAAAATAAAGCTCCTGCTTGTTTGCTTTTCCATTTTCTTAGTCAGATTTCAGATTATATTTTCCCAAACACCACAGCTATTCATCTAAGAGAAAAACTAAAGGACAGACTTCTGACATCCTCAGCATGCTGCTGTGAAGACCTCAGGATCCAAGGAACCATACTGATGGGACACAAAATTTTTTAATGGTTCAGTTTCTTGAGCAAATTACCAACTCACAATGTTCAAAATGGGTTCAAAATTCACCTTCCGCTCTCCAGCAAGTGACATCATGGAAAGCAAAATAAATGTCTTGAGTCTACTGAACAAAGATATGTCCATATAAATATAACTCTATATATCTATGTATTTATATAGATATACAAAACACATGCAAAAAAAAAACTTTTTTTGAGAAAAAAAATCACCTGTTTCTTTAGAAAATCTGATTTCAGGATGTCCTGGGGTCATTTTTTATCCTTGGAATAATATTTTCAAGCACATAAGTCAGATTTTTCTGCAAGTTGGTTTCCCTTCATTACTTTTTACTTAATTCAAGCTAAAGAAAAACATTTTCTCTGTTCCCATAACTTTTAGAGTGGGGGAAAATTAGCCCTTCCCTCCCTACTCTTGCAGTCATTTGTACCCTCACATGCTGGTAGGGAAACTAGAAAACTCGTTCTGCAGTTGCCTATGCACCAAGCTGACAGTTTAAATAATCGTGGTGCTTGGTTAGACAGCTATGTCAGACTCAGTGTGCTTTACTGTGCCTGCAGGATCCTTAAACCGGGCATTGTTGCCATACACATGCTCCGAATCATTTGTCACCCAGAAAGGTCCTTATATAAGGACAAAAATCCACACCACCCAAATAATAACCTACTTCTCCATTCATCCTTTCCATCTGTCATGGGAATGCTGTCTTCCTCAAAAAGGCGGGAAGAGCAAATCTGAATTTAACAAATATGTCTTCACATATTCCTCTTTTCATGGCTCTTTCAGCTGCAATTGCCCTGTGGCACAGAAGCTACAGTTGTTCAGTACACAGGTCCATCTTTGCAGGTGCAGGACTAGAGAGCAGAAGGAGAGGCTTTTAAACATCCTGCCTGTAACAAGGTGATGAATGTTTTTTACACATGTCCCATCCTGCAGCTGCAGGCACACGTGGCTCCAAAGCAGTGGTAACTAGTGAACCATCTGTCAGCCACATGGGATACACTGACCATCGGCAACGGGGTAGTCATTAAACCATTCCAGGAAAAGGCAGTAACTCAGGACACCTCTTCTACGGCTCCACAAACCCACCACAGAGCCCTCCCTATTTAAATAAGCTATAAAAACTCCCTCGAGTCTCACTAAAACCTGTAGCAGTTGGTGCCTGTTATTGGTTATCTGTATCTCAATCACCATGAATATTTGCCTAACTTCAAATACACAAGGACCTTTTATGTTACAGTGGGGGAACACTGCCATGAATGTTGACCAATATACACACAAATGAAGAAAAAAGTCACCACTTTCTTCCAAACATCAGATATGGCACATTGTACAAAGGAAGATTCCCCATTGAGCTTGTAATTGCCTAGTGGAACACAAGAATTCAAAAAGAAACTCAAATAAATCATTTATAACTTCGCTGATCCATGATATTATTATCAACAATCTTCCAACTTTAAAAAGGCCCTGAATAAAGTCAGACTAAAATCAAAAATAGAAATAAAAACCTCCCAAATTCCCTCATCTTCACATTAAGATGTATTTCTGCAATGAATGAATAACCTCTTTCACTTTTAATTTAGATCTACCCTTCAACATGGCTGTTATTATGCACAGCAGCAAAGCCCCAGCCACACTACAGCAGAAATAATAGCTGCATTTCCTGGTTCTTTTCTCCTCAGGAATTCACAATGTTATTTAAATAACTCTACTATGACATAGGTGCAGACAAATAAGGCTGTTTATAATGAAGAGCTATTTTTATTTCTATGCCTTAAATAACTGGAATTTGCTTGTAGAGGAAACCATCATTAATAACATGTCATCTCTCCCCTACATGCAAGGGCTCATGACAGCCTCGGACATTTTCAATATTCACACTGACATCTATATTCTACCAAGAAACACTATCCCATTTACAGAATATCACAGGCAAGACAGTATCCTTGATGTTTCCATAATACATGATGCAGTCTTTGCCTGAACAAGCAAGGCAAAGCAAGAAATAGGTCTATTGCCAAATAAATTGTGAGCTGTGGAAGAACCATCAACTCCTTGGTTTATGCTTGTGCAAAATCCTGCAGCACATCCAGCTGCAACACAGCTAATGCTGACCAAGATACACCACAGACAACTCACTTGTACTGCAGGGAAATGAATTATAGCATTGAGTAAAACTTTTTCTGATCTAACTTCTATGATTAAATGCTTTAAAGGAACTTGAGGGTGTGAGACACCCTGCCCAGATGCTACTGTGGTGGGAGGTGGGTGTTCATCTCTGCAAGGTCCACCTGATTGATCCCCTGATCCCCGCTCACATTCCACGAGGATATTTTAATTCAGAATACAAAGGAACTGTTCCAACTGAAAGAGTTAGGTGTGTACCTCTCTGTGATGTGCTTCTTCCCCAGCTCAACCTGACTTCTCTCACATAGCCCTACCCAGGTGTTAATCACTAGTGACATTATCTGATTCGGGTAGATGCCTCCCTGACTTCTTCCCCCACTCAGACATTAACCATCAATAACAGTCCTAATGGCTGCATCCTGATGGGGAGATAAGGCTAATTGTGCATACACCAACCAAAAGTCCTCTGAAATGAAAGAATGACTATAAGTCAATTATCTTATGCCATAAATATGGGGATAGCCTAAAAGTCCACTGAGTCCTCCTTGCATTGCAGTGGGCTGCATGCCAGAATCTCCCCTTGAGCAGGGGCGCCTCCCAAGGATACTCCTCGGGGTTGAAGTGACTATAGCGCGCTCTCTCCTTTTGAACTTGTGAAGTTTACTGATGTAACTGTGCACAAAATCCCTTAGTCATAAACTGTTGACCAGGTCTGGGACTAGGATTGGATCCAGCCGTACACACACTCCTCTCCGAAGGAGTTCAGAAAGCAAGGGGGTCCAGTCTTAACCCTGTGACTCAACAGGAGGGTCTCCTTGATAATTCTGTGTGTATCCTGAACCTCCAGGCAGTAAATAATGAGTGACCCTGTCATAGAATCTCATGAAACCATTGTCNTTCATGAAACCATTGTCCATACCAATAAAACCTATTCCTATTTCTTCTACACAAGTGAAGTGCATTGTGTGACTCACTCCCCACACCACTCCTTCTGTGACAACCTCACAGTCTATGTTTTGATACTCATATAAAAACAAACACAACCACTTGCCATCATATCACTCATGCCCACCTGTGGAACAGGTATAGCAAAGTTAAGTAGAAATGATAAAAGTGGCTTGGTCACTATATCGTAGCTTTATTTTTCATCTTTGTTGTAGACAGCACCTAAATATCCTTAAATCTCTTGAAGTGAACCTGTGTAGCATATGCTGTATTTTTACTAGATAATTTGGGATGTATCAATAGCCCAGTCATTAATATCCAGCCTAACTTCTAAGAGAGTCAAAAGAAAGAAATGTTGGAAGGTAAAGGCAGAGTCACTCTCGTTTACTTAGGATCTACTGAAAAACAGAACACAGGAAATTAAGAAATTGCCTGGAAAAAAAAAGAAAAAAAAGATCTTCATATGAACACCATTTAATTGCCTGGGAAATGCCAATCTCCTTGGCTACAAAGAACCTATATTTTTTGTTACTATTTTTTCCAGATTGAAGAGCTTCACATGAAATCCGCCATTTACAACCACTGCATTCAGAAGTAAGTGATTGCTGAATTAGGCAATAAGGAAGAAAATGTTAGAGACATACATACCTCAGGGAAAACAAATTTACAGTAGGGTCTTGACCTCCTCCCTCTTATCTGATGAACTAGAAGCATTTTTGGAAATTGCAAAGGCTTATAAGGAAAGGTTAAAAGACAAATAAGACTCAGATGATCAGGCTTTTATTGTTTCAGCTTCTTTTCTCCTTTGGCTGTGTTTTTTGCGGAGGGAGACAAAGTACATCATTGAGTTCTGAAAGGAAGGCTACCTTCAAATGAGATCTCATCATTCTGCCAGGGAGGAAGGAGTCTCCTTGAGGAGGTGGTTCCCAGCAGGGGAGCAGACACTGAGGCTGCAACCCTCCAAAGGGATACTTCTCTGTAGGTATATGACATACAGCCAAAAAAAGAACCTACTCTGAAGGTTTACCAACCTCAAAATAATGCTCAAGATAAAAGACACATAAATATGTTCTATTGAAGTTAAAATAATACTGTTCTTTTCCAGCTGACCTCCTATGAACTTTTTATGATTGCTGAATTCAAAGTTTAATACAGAGCCAATTAAGTATTCCATGCAGAAAAGATTTCAGCCTGCAGTGCTGTGAATCTGGGATTCCCTCTGAGCAACAGTCTATTTTAAAAGAAAAATACATTCACAAAAATCTCATAACATTAAAATGAATCCAAATCTAGAACACTTTTTAAAAACATAAATGAGCTTAAAATTCTGCCATTTATATAAGATATAGTACTTTGAAAAATAAAGTACTGTCATAATAAAAAGTGAGTTTATTACATAGCTGTGGCATAACAGTTTATTTAGTTTATTTAAAACAAGTACAAATGATTTTTTTTCTCTGGGAATGTTTTATTCCTATCAGTGTAATTAGAATTTTATGCATCATTTACATGCATAAGCAATATCAGTTCCAAATCTCTGATCATTTTACTCATTTCTACTACAATGCAGAGGTAAGTGATTAGCTACTCATTTCTCTGATTAAAGTAGGTAGAAAGAACATTTCACCACAGAAAGAGGTGTGAAAGGTATGTTGCTAATGAAAAATGTGGGTGCCATGAATGAAGACAATTTTAATTTTGATATTAATCAGGTGAGAGAAAAAAATTACTAACACACATTTACAGCTGCTCTGACACCTTACTGATTAGAAAACTGTTCAAGACTTACATCTGAGAGACTTAATATATTTGATAATAAATTGTCATGACACAAGGATATGTTTAAAATGACTATAACTGCATAACATATTTGAATGGATGAGGAAAGACTGGAGTCAGCCAGAGGCTGCAGAGATGTATTAAAGAAATAAAAATGGATTTTTGAACTTTAGAGAAATGAGTTCTAACTTCAACTGAGAGCCAGCAGACAGATCATACAACACACCTGGCCCTATCCAATGCCATAATAAGAGAAGTCCAAGCACTCTTCCAGCCCAATGCCCAGCCTAGAATGATGTGCTGAAAATATATCCACTACAGCTTTAAGCAGTACAGTCTCCAGGTCTTTAAGCTTTTTTTGCAGGACAGGACTGTTGACCTACCTTCTAAAACAGCAAGGTTAAAACATGAAGAGATTTCATGATGAGAGTATGTTTACTTTTCAGTGGTATATTAAGATCTAAAAGCATTTTAGCACCGAAACCTTGGACTCTACTGTAGAATTCAAAATACAAAACTGCTGTTCCAGACGAAGCAAATTAAAGATGCACCAATCTACTGCTTTTGAGAGATACTGTTTTCCAGGTGCCTGAATACAGCCCTCAGGGTGACTAATTCTTGCTACCTGTACTTGAAAATCCCAAACCAAACAGATGCATCAAAATTGCACTGTCGAAGGGACTCTCCCAAGCACTCCCCTATATTTCATTTTGCTTCTCATTAGGGAGCAGACGTATAGCACACACAGGTTTCTTTGGGGATGAAACTAATTTGGGCTGCAGTGTGTGTGTTTTTCCTGCTAACAGGCTTTCATTGAACGGGACCAGGCTAGATCTGGTCTGAAGTACATCTCTTAGAGGGGCATTAGAATGGATGACAGGTCTTTCTCATCTTCTGCCTAACTATACACATTTATTCTTACCTGCAAGCTTAGGCTTATACAGTGCACACAGTACATATATAGCTAGTGCCAATCTATATTTCAGAACCATTTAGCTGAGAAAAAAACTTTTGAGATAGGAATTACTATAACTGCAAGGAACATTGAAACAAATTATTTGTTTGTTTGCAGAATTCCCCATATTATCTGTACAATTTTATAGCAGTGTAACAGGAATGAGGAATATAAAAGTAACTGTGAGACATTTAGACAGACAAAAGCAGCCTAAGGCACTTGTGAAATGCTCCTGATGATTGTTAAGGTAAGCAGTAGTACCTGCCTCCTGGATATATAATTATTGTCATGTTTTCTTTAGTATCACAGAGGTGACAGTTTTAAGGTCAGCCCATGGTAGGGGTGAATTGGCTTCACAAACATTCACATATTTCCAGAGATTCTCCAATACAGAAGAGAAAAAAAAAACACTTTTTTTTTTCTTTCAGTATTGAAGATTCTTTCTCAAAATTAACTATACTCTTTAATTAGGAGGAGTATTTCAGTCATAAAAGAGGGTTGGAATAATGAATAATGAGTAAAAATATTTATTTCTTAAATAAAAAAGTGGGAGATTTGTACAAATTGCTTTTTCCTGTTTTTCTATTCTTATGGAGTTTCCCTTTCAGTGAAGATCAGTCTGATAGTTGGAATGAATAAGGACGCATACATTTGTTCAATATTGATGATTCATATTCAAAATGCGATACCTAATTACAATGCATTTTTCATGGTACCACCACAAATTACCATAGCTGGTGCTTGGTCAGTCGTGACTTATTTAATTAGCATGAACTTAACTAGTATTTTTCTTGAGTTTTCATGTATTGCGTGAGGTTTGTTTTTCAGCTCTTATCATCAAACATACTGCCTCCACAAATCATAGCACTACAGCCAAGTTATATTGATCAAATCACAGAGTTAAAGGGGTATTTTTCTGCAGTACTCCATAAATGTAAAAATGAACACAATATTCATAAACTGAATGTGTTACTGACTGTGAAAAACTGACTCACTCAACTAAAAGCCAAACAAAGTATATCTGAGGAACAGAAAAGCTTCAATCCTGAATAATTTTAAGAATATTTTTAGATATTAGTGTGGGTGTGAGGGGAAAGCCCTCATTGCTTTAAATCTGTCTTTTGTTTAAGATACCCTTTTAACAGATTATTTTATGCAATAGGAACTGAGAAAGGAAAAGAGGCAAAAAAACAAGGGACTCAATCCACTTATAGTAACAGAAATTTACATAGTATGTACAAGGTACAGTATTAAAAAATTTACAAAGTATTTAGGCATATAGTTTAATAGAGCATTGACGTTTTTATTTATTTAAGATGAAAATATCAATATATCCTATTGCATCCTTATAGCCTTTTCTATTTTTAAAGAGAAAGGTTTACACCAAATTATTCACTCTTTATGAGTATGTCTTAATATATATGCTGTTAAATACATAGTCATCAAATAGAGCTATCTTGAATCAATGTTACTGCTACCTGCTTTAGATTAACTGCAGCCCTTTGTGCCATTCACTGTGCACTGCATCAAAGGAAGTTCGCATTTGTGTCCAGGAAAGGATGCGGGCTGTTACCTGAGAGGTAGCGTATTGCGCTTATATTATCTGCAAAACAGGAATACTACAGCAAAGGCCTGGCAACTTCTCAAACCTCGTGTACAGAGAGAGTATTTAAGGTAGAAAAAACTGTTTACTTTCTGCATCACTTTTATTTGTACCCTCTGCTTAAGGCTGCCAAAACAATTATATCATGTTGAACCATACCAGCAGGACTCCTCTAACCAGCACCTTGTTTCTGAGAACAGCCATTAGCAGATATTGGGTGGGAGTCTGAAGACAAAAAGGCATAGAATTATGTTTGAATATTATATGTCCTCCTTGCTTAGATCAGTATGGGGAGCATCAGCTTAGAAGGTTACGTTTATATCATCATTTTACTAGATCATTGTTCACCTTCTTCCAGTAAATCTGTTTAACTCCTTTTAATCATTTCTAACCATTTTTATTTTTGACACAGGATTCAATATGTGGAAGAATATTTGTTTGGTTATTTTTTCAACAGATATCCCCATGCTATAGAATTGTGAGAAACACAATGGGAGAAAGAAGAAAAAGCATGGGGCTGAAGGAGATCAAATCACTGTCTGAAGAGGTTTCAAACTACAGAGTTTCTGATAAAGACTTTCGGGTTACACTGGAAAACGTGGCCACTTTTCTCTGTGTGTGCCTATATGGCTGCCTAAACTTACGCACCAACATCGGTGATACTTAAGCTCTGTGTAAAACAAGGCTTAAACATCTACTGCAGTACATCATCCTCCAAAAAAAGATCTTTTGCTTTCAGGAAGTGATGACCTTGTATATCTGCAACACATAGGTTTGGCCAGAAATGGAAGATGCAAAACAACTAGAGATTACCTTGGAAAAGACATTCCACTGGGACTTTGGAATTCCTTCCTTGATAAGGCCAACAAGCTACAATGCTTTGAACTTTTTCCATCAGCATCTGTATAGCTGCCACAAGCTACACACCACTGGCTAGGTGGAAGCCTGAATGTCTTCTTGCCTAACTGGTCATAAACCTTCAAGGAAGGTGCTGAGAAGGAGATCTGACACAGGCACCATCAACTCCTCGAACGGGGGTCTCTTAGGGCAGCGTCCCCAGAAAAGAATACTTGAGTCTCTAAGGATATAGCTGACCCCAACCTCAAAGCTAAATATTGAAGAGCATTCTGTAATGACAACAACATACACATTCTGACTTATGTTCTAATCAGAATAAGGTAATTATTTATAGATAAATTGTGGTGTTAGATCTTTTCTACTAGGAACACTAGGAATTATGAGAAGATGTCGAGGTAGCTGAATGTTATTGGCTCATCGCCTCTATCCATCTGTCAGGTGTGGTACCATGCTTAGTGCTACCACTGCCATGGAGGTTTGTCACTGGCTTGCCATCTTTGCGTAACCCTGCAGCTGCTCTTCTGAAGGAATGAGTCATCCAAAACTTAAATCTGGAAGCCAATCTCAGTGCGGCTTCCAGTGAAATCAACACATTTGATGAATCACCAGCAGTTGTGTGGAGGGGCTCAGGGAACTCACGCTCAGATCCTGAAGTAGAGGCGAAGCAAAAAGCAAAATGGCTGCGGTGGCACATTGCACACTGTGTGAGCAGAATATTCCCCCTACATTCTCTTAGTGGTTAACATGATGTGTCAGTTGGCACCATTTCACTCTCCTTTGCTGAAGGAGCCATCCTTTATAATAGGTGGGTAAGAGGGGCTTCTGTTCCCCCACCCACCTGAAAACCTGAAGTGATAAGCACTCAGAAGTAATGTGGATGTCCCCATTCTGCTTTATTAAGTCTCTTACTCTTGCAAATATATTACATTGCAATAAAAATCAAAGTTAAGAGCAAATCTTATCACTGAGGAAATATGAATTTTAATGCTTAAAATATTACGTACAAGCATATTTATATATGCACAAAATTACATGATGGTGCACATGAAACCTCTTTAAGAAAGGCATCTTCAGATCAATAAACATGTTAAGAATCATTTCTATTCGTTTATAATTTATTGATCTTTATATCATTGAGACAATGCACAATGGCTTTTACTTGGACTTAATCTGGAATCCTTTTAAACTTCCAAAAGCAAAATAATTTGAAATTTGGCCCTAGGAATTCTGTCATATAGTAGCAGCAAATAAACGACAGTAGCAACACAAAATTAGTTATAGACATAAAAGAATGAAATAGAAAAGTTATATGCCGATAGTTGCTCGATCATTCTCATAACAAAATACATTTTAAAGATTGTCCAGTGATTATCCTGTTCTATGTAAGGCCTATATGTAGGCTTCACACAGAGTGAATTTTGCAGGGGAAGGTTCTATGAGGTTGTTTTATTTGCTTTTATATTTTTCTTCTCTAGAAAATCTGATTTGCATAGTAGATGTTATTTAGAGTGGTAAATGCTGATGTCCTATTATTACATTACACATTTCAGGTTTATAACAGAACTACTGGATGATATTAGAGTATTTTGTGTTTCAGCTATTTCAATTCCTTGCTTCATAAACTTATGGAAATAAAATAATCTTACTTTGATGGAGCAGCTTCTGAACATGACCAGGAGGTAAAATATCAAAAGCAAATCTGCAGGCTGTGTATATAAGCAGTAGGGGAGTTATCATGAAGTAAAACCAAAAAATCTCAAGGGTAAACAAAGCAATGACACAGCTTTTATTTTGTTTTTTTAGCTTTCAATATTTTACAATGAATTTTAAGTATTTCTTCCCTTTCTTTTTCTCCCTCACAGACATACTCTCCTCCCCTTCCCAGCTCACAATTCAAATTCCAAAATTACTTCAATATCTATGCCTATTTTTACCACAAAAGAGCAAGGGTAGGCAGCCAAAGATAAGCTCAACTCCATTTATATGTGCAAGTTGGTATATTACAGGAGCTTTTGCTCTTTTGGCATGGCTCCTGTTTCTAAGTTCCTAGCTTTCCTGACACATTCCTAAAGTTATACCCATTGCCCACTACTGATCAAGGCTTCTTGAAGTCTGGATGTGGTGAGGGGTGAGGGATTTCCATCTCTAAAATTCTTCATGCAAAATATGGAGAATATAATACATCAGAATCCAGAAAAACTGGAAATGTCATACTCAGGACTTTAAGTAGTGATTCCATTGCCTTAAGGAGGCAAGGCTGAGAGTTTCATTTTATTGAATTTACTTATCTATAGCCCCGCAGCTCTTAAGAGCTTGTAAAAGTTGTGCATTATCGTTTATGCAGAAGCTCTACTATGTCTGAGTTTGAATTATTCAAGGTGATTTCAAAAGGTGCATGTGCACCCACACACACTCACACACACACACAGTGGAGGAAATAATGCAAGCGACCAAACAAGGACCCTAAACACACTTGTGAAATGTCACTTCTGAGCAAAAAAGAACATATTTACAGACACATTTAATCAACCACTCTTTCTAAAACCAAAGGAGTGTTAACTCAAAAATCTATTGTTTAACAACCATAAAGATTCATCAAACATGAAGATACAGTTGAATAATCAAAACATGAGTATTTCCTTCTCACCAAACTTACAACTTTGTCAACACCTCTCCTCTTACACTTAGAAAACAGACATCTCAAGTTCCCATCTCATATCACACAATAGAGAATCTATAAACCTCAATGATCTGCAAAACTATCCCAGGATAATGCAAGTGATGAAGATATACTTCCTCATGGTGTTTTCCAGGTATTACAAAGCCTTCACAACTCACTTTCGTTTACCACATCCCAGAGTTGCCGGTGCCAGCATCCATACGACACTCACGACGGCGATTTCCATGCTCAGGTGTTCACTGCACAATGCAGTGCCACACAGACGTATCTAGGCTATATTTAGAACTGAAATTATTATTGTATCATTAGCCCAGAGCCCCTCTTTGGCTAATTTCATATGCTAATGATATCAGATTGATTTCAATAGCTCAGCTACTTCATTTCAGTCCTCTTGAGTGCCATTCTGTTTGTCCCAAGAAGATGCACACTGTGATAAAATCACTATATCCCTAGAAACATTCCACTAGGGAGACACAGTGCTAAGCAGATACCATGCCACGGATCTCCAAGGAAGCTCACAAAGAAAAGCAATTTTCTTTTATGTCTTTTCCCCATGGCCACAATACCACAACTGCAAGGCAGAAAAACACAAATGTCTACTGACTCCAAATGTCAATGTCTCCAAATGTTTCCAAATGTCTGGAGGCTCTGCTGACTCCCTGAGAAAGCCTGACTGCTTTGGAGATGGAGATGCTGCAGGGTAACGACTCTTGGTTGGATTTCTTCTGGCAACATAAAGACAAACGGACTCTGAGATGTTTGGAAAGTACAGCAGTTAGAAGGAAAAGTGGCAACTAAAATCAAAATCCAAGGAAAATGTATAAAAGGGGGAAGTTATGGATCAAGACCCTTTCCCAGCTCCTCGCTTCCTAGTCTCCCACTGCCTGAGGACTGGGACTGACCTTGGCATCCCTTGCTCCCAGAGTGGGGTTTCAGAAGCTGGGCTGCTTCCAAGGGCAGGCAGCTCCTCCCATGCAGCTCTCCCCAGCATGTTGCATCCTCCGTGCCCACAGCTGCATCTCCGGCCACCACACACGCCATCTACCTGGACCTCTTGGACAATGCAACCTAGAGGAACACTTGCCTACAGAACACCCGTGTTGGAGAGGGCTCCTCACAACAGCAGTGCGGGACCTCACCACCAGGGCTCATCCCACCACCCTACAAGGGAGCAGGGCACTGAGGGTGATCGTGGACAGACCCAGGCAAGGGACATCACCGCAGGGATGAGGCCAGGCCAAGGCCAGGCTGGGTGGTCGCCCACAGGTTGGGGTTGGGGTCCAGGGGACCCAGGGCTGGGCAGGGGCAGGACCGTGGAGCCTGGTACTGCTGCAGTGTGTTAAGGCAGGGACTGACTGCCCCAGTTTGGGCTGAAACGGGGGCTGCAAAGGTGAGAGGGGCCGCGGGGTCTCCAGGTACTACAAGGACCATTATGGCCCCAGCAGTCGGCCAGAATACAAGATTTAATGTGTAGCTTCAGACCAAGGATTAGATAAAAAAGCATAATTTGGTCTTCTCCACACTCCAGACTTTCCTGATTTGATACTAGCCTAGGTGCAACTCTTACATAAGGTTTGCTGGTGGAACAGTTGGGCTGAACAGTGCTGGAAGTGAGTAGGGCTGATTTAGTCTTTTAGCTTTCTACAGACTCCCTATGGAACTACTGTGCTGATAGCAGGGCTAACTCCAGGCACAAGAAAAGTTTCTAGTGTCTAATATATCTAAGGCAGCAGATTGCTGCAGCCAGCAAAACACATGGCCTTGTAGGCTGGCTGCTGAATGAGAAAGATATGTGTAGGAAAGCAGTTATTGCTGGGGAAGGGTAGGCGGGAAGGCAGAAGAAACCCTCCTAAGAGCAGCAGTTATAAACTCATAGAGCACTCTTTCTCTGGAAGCACAACAGCAAGCCCAGCTTGCCAAGGTTTTCCATCTTTGCTCTCAAGATCCTACCCTTCCCCTAGTAGGAGCTATTTTACACAGATTGAGATCTGGGCCTGTTATCTTCAGTACTGCACAGCTTAGTTTTTAAATCAATTGTTTGGTGATATACAAAGGTGGTGAAATTGCCACAGGCTGAACTTCTCCTAGAGCTTATCAGTACGTCTACAGTAGTAAGTACTGGGATACAACAGGAGTGCATCTGCAGAAACAGCTGTTGCTGAAGACCTGATGTCTGCGCTATACATGTTTGAAGATTTTAACAGACTAACTACTGTTTGGTCCCAGGGACTGAAAGCCCCTCTGTGGCTGGCACATATTAAGTGTGCTCCTGGAGCCCATTTCAAGTGGTTCCTATCTGAAAGGGACCCACTCTGTGGGCTGGCACCACGCTGGGAATCCAGGTGCAGTCAGTGGGGACAACGGCACCATTGGTTCATTTCCTGAACCAAAGGAAAACTTGAATGAAAACGCATCTCTAGAGGTAATCCACTAGAACACTTTATTTTCACAGGGGAATAAAGGTATTATTTTAGTAGATCAAGGAGGATATACTTCTACTACAGGTTTCTCTAAATCTCTGAGATCTTTAAAAGATCTTGTTGTACAGTACAAAGACAAAACAGCACTATTCTTGCTTATATGAAGAGATTTTTACAGACAATATAAAAGTCCACTTTTTCAGCAAAATGACTCTCTTTTATTCTGTGTATGACAAAAACAAAAATCAATGCTCTCTATTTATTTTACCTTTATTTTCTATAGGAAACCTGTTGAAATTACTTGTTTTTCAGTGGCAGTGTAAACTTAGCAATCCATTTAGTCCAAATTCCAGTATTCTACTATTATCTTTCCATCGCCTTCCTATACCCCATGTAAAATGAATTAATAGTGAGGTAAGAGGGAGAATGAAATGAGGATTCTTAAACTGCCTAACCATAATGAGAAATGAAAATGATTTGCTATGCCATGTGGAACTAGACAATCTCATAAACTGTGTGGTATTTTAGCAGCTAAGAAAAAAAGGCATCAGAAAGAGAGCTGAAAAAGTATTTTTAAAGAATCATAAAGTGGTTTAATATTTTGAATTAATTCATTCAGTGGTACATCGAGATACTCACTGTGGTAGGGAGGAAAATTAAATCCAAAAGTTCAATCATAAATTCATGTCATGAAGAAAGAAATTGAATGTCAAATACTTCATAGACATTAAAAATGCTATTCTTATCCTAAATAAAGGATAGCTGCATCTTTCCTCCAAGAAAGAATGTTTTTGCAGTACAGTACATTACAGATAAAATGTGTTTTCAATAAACAATTTTGTTGCTTATTGAATTATATTTGTACCTCTGTGATGCTTGTAGTGTCTATTTATTATTATATTTTCTTCAATTTGTGATTGTGTAGTATTTAATACCTCTGAGATTTTCACAATATCACAATTCAGATTGACTATCATTATAACCATTCCTTAAGTCTGAGATCCAGTAATAAGACATCCAAATGTAGAACAGATTGGTTCTGCAAGACAGAAAAGTATTCAGTGGATGAACTCTGGAGAAACTGAGTTCAGACTTTCACAGAAGGAGTAAGCAGGAAGTGGACAAGCAAAGAGAGCAAACACTGATGTCTTACTAATTTTAATGATATTTTTGCATTAATTTTTCACTAAGGGTCCTACTGGGTCTTGGACTTATCTTTTATCCTCATGCCCTCTCAATTCATGCTCTTAAGCAAAGAACCTAACACAGTAATAGTGTCAAGCAGGGGACACAGTGTCCATAAAAGACACAAATCCTCATATGCAGTAAGGTAATTTACAAGCAGCTCAAGGGGGGAAAATATCTTCCCATTCCTCCTAGTGAAATTTTTATGTAGGTGTTAAAAGTTCAGGAGAATTATGAATTTTTTAACCCAGCTGGACTCCATCTAATTCACTCTTTCTGCTTGCTAGTAACTACCACGTTCTTCTTTTATCCCTGATGGAGCTTCAGAGCATTCAGTTTTCTCTACACCTGATGGAATTTCAGAGCATTCAGCTTTTTTTTTCCTGGAAATTAAATGAAATTGTAAAGCTGTAGGCACCCTTTATCAGATAGGTGTGTCGCCTTCTGATTCTGCTGACCTCAAGAGCTGTAAAATAAAGAAGATCAATCCTAGTACAGCAATCAGAAGAAGGGGAGCTGGACAGCACTTTTTAAGCTCCTTTGCTGTGTTTTGTTACAATCATTTGGTGTTAAAGCCATGAAGGAGGAACAAAGCCTAGAGGTCCAACACAGAAAGTGACTTTTTTTAAAGAACCTTTTCTTGATTTCTAATGATCTGGCTGAATTTTTCAAAAGCAGAAAAAGCATTCCACAGATAAGTCAGATAAGTTCCCAACTTTTAGAATACTTTTGCCAGACTACACTGCAGTAATGCTCCACTTCTTAGCCCTCTACTGAATTCTCTACAATTAATATTTAACAGGAAGGTTCACAGACAGTTTCACAGCTACATGCAACTACCTGCACAAAATTAGGCTGCCATTAATTAATTAATGTGGGATTGCCTTTATCCATTGGGTAATCAGGAATTTCCATAAAGTTGAATGGAGGGCAAAGCATCGCAAAGAGGCAACTGAGTTAAACCAAGGCCTCCACACTAGAAACAAGTCTGTTGATTGAGGGCCCTGGTCTCCTGCAGAAATGACAGACTTCCACGATACAGCCACACAGCACAAACCTCAGCTGAGATTCTGCTTTACTTCCCTTCACCATAATAGGCTTCAGATTATCCTTTGTAAATTAAAGTGACCTGACCCATAGAAGCCCTAAACACAGATGTCCTTCTAAACAGCTTCATCATTGAGGACAAAAGATAAGAGGTTAAGATAACTCCAGTAACATTAGCTTTTGCTCAAATACTCGGAGTGAACTTTTAATCCATTCCTTTTTTTTCCTAGAGATAGATGGGTGTTGCCATATAAGGAACTCTTCCCCTAATTCTTACGCATGTTAAATAATAACCCAACCATCTCCATCTGAAATTCTGCATGACAGCCCAGGAACTAAATTTGTGTTAGAGTTTACAGCCTAATAGGAAATACACAGAAGATTGTAGCCAGAGGAATACCCCGAATGGGCATTCAGAACAAACAAGTACCTGTCTTTTCAAAGACCTTGTCCGAAAGAGAGAGTTTCCCTGTATTTTACATAGATAGGAAAATGAGAGGGAGTCCTAATTTGTGAAGTGAGTCTGCTGAGAGGATGAGACAGGTTGTTCTCAACAATCTGTCTGAACAAACTCAGAGGCAAGCTTTGAACCTTACCTTGTAATTGCTATTGATATAAGGGAGACTATGTGCAATAAAGGAAGACGATGTCCCCATCCCTGAGGCATGCACTTCAAACCTGATTGAAAGAAATTTTTCCCCTGGTACAATCATTTCTACTTTAGTGAAACTCCAGCATAACAAGCATTTTATATGCATGGTGGAGGGAGTGGAATACTAATTCCTAAATAGAAAATGATAAACATCTTCCTATATTTAGGCTTATGGCTGTGAAAAGAAAGGCGGGCATAGCTAGAACTCTGAATAAAAATGCCGCTACAGGGTGGGAAACATTCAATATCCAGTGGAGACACTAGGTCTTTATGAGAAATAAATTCTAAACAACTAAATATGACGGTACTAAAACACTAATTCATAAAGAGAACCTTTTAAAGTCATCATTTTTTATTTTGCTTTTGGATGTTTAGAAAATGATTAAATCCCAAAAGGCAGAACATATTTTAATAAGAAACTCATTAATAGAATGATATAATTAGGTATAAGTATTTTCCTATCACAGTAATGTGCTTGAACTATTGTATCTTGTAAAATTACATAAGCTATCCACACACATCAAACTTGAAGTAAGATTAATTTTAAAAAGTATCTATCTCGTTAACTTTCTTTCCTGCCATGGGCAAATTTCAGAAGGTATGAGGGTTAATTTGGATAAAAGTGTTGATGCTTGTCTGATTTCTCTCCTGAGCCTGAAACAAATAGGGCTTAATTCAGCATGATTTTCCTGAGTTCTTGACTCATACAGACATGAATGAGAGTTCATGACACCCTCTTGCTCCAGGCAGGGAGCTGGGCCTTGCAAAGCAGGATTTTTCTACTAAAACATTTTCATCAGAAGAAGTCAATCTTCTTTCACGCAAACATTCAGATCAGAAAATTATATTTTTATATAATAAACAATAAGTCTTTCTTTTTTTTCATTCTGGAAGGGTGGTATTCTCAATGACATCTCTTCTCCTAACTTATTTTGAAAGTTGGAAATTTGGAGATGCACAAGGAAGATTAACTGCTAACTCCTATTTTGAATGATTTGCGACCCCTCTTCCTCGTGGTCTCAAAACCTTAATCTAACACACCTCGAGTTGTCGATAGGCCTAAATTTCTCTTCCTTCTCTTAGCCAACATAGTGCTGCTATCCAGGAGGGGTATGGACTGTTTAATCAGGAGCAGGCTGGCCTTGCCCTCACCTAATTCGAGGATCACAGGAGTGCACAGGCAATGCACAGGCAGGAACTGAGCTCCTTCTGTGAGCCACATGCTAGAGGAAGGGATGACAACAGCAGCAGTGAGATGCATACGATGCCTATGAGGAAATATATGATGGAGGCAAAACTCACAGGAGAGGGGGCTGCAGCACACAGTTACTTCACACTGGAGGCAATTTATAGCAGACACTTCAGGAACTATCTGTAGTTTCAGGTGGTGGTTTAACCAGACTGACGCATTCCCCCTCAGTGTTCCTTCACTAATAATTATAACTGATCAACTGATCATCTGATCATTGCTTTTTTTTTTTTTTCCATTTTTTTCCCTAGAGACGTTCAAGACCCTTTCCATTGTAAGGTGCAACTAGGATGCTCACTGAGAGAACTACTCTGAACTGAAACACACGAATAAAGTCACCACTGACGATTTAAAGTCACCCAAGTTTTATCAGCTGCAGTAAAAAGAAAGCTGCCCACATAAGTCTACAGGGGTTTATGCTAGTGCTAAAATATATCAGAAAGTTGTAGACTTTAATAGAAAATAGGACTATTTTTAAGGTACTGCTTTTTCCCCAGGAGGAGCTCCACACCCTATAGCCACGTCCACTGACGGAATGATAGCTGGGAAACAGTTACTTCTGATTGATTTACCTGAAGTTTTTATGAGTGATAACAGTTTTTCACTCAAAGAGTGTCACATTTATCATTTATTTCTGCATTGGTAACACCTTACATCCTTATCTCATCATACAAAATATACTTAATAGGAAACACTATTTTCTTTATTTGAAAATCAGTAGCAGTCCATCAACCTCATGTATATACATATAAGGAATGTTAGCACTTTAGAAACAGAGTAAATAAAATTATCTTGTATAATTCTGTCTTAAAGGAATGATAATTCATGAAGTCCCAAGGCACTCTGCTGGCAATAAGCAAAGAGGGAGAATATCCTTGTTTTTTACTGCATGGTTTGAAAGGACAGAATCTTGCCTCAAAACAAACCAACCAACCAACCAGAGAACAAGTCTGCTAAAAGGCACACCCAAATTCCTTCTTCTCTGTCAGTAAATCCTGACAGTTGACAGTAAATCCTAAATAAAAATGAAGAAGATTTATCTTTTTTAGTGAACTCTCTTAGTATTATGCTACCAGGTTACAGATACAAGCGAACAAATGAATGAACATACTATTTGCTTCTTTGTTATGGACAATGTGGAAATAAAAGACAGATTGTACATACATTCGTCATTAAGATTATATTTGCATGAATTTGTTCATGGCAGTAAACATTTCTCACAAATGTCTTCAGCTAAGCAGTCCTGTTACCTTTTCATTCCTTTTGCAAATTAGACTGTCACTAGGTCATGCCTTGCTGTTTAGTTATTTTTAGCCTTCTCATTACACCTGGAAATGTTCACAGTTAAAGTGCTGCCATCTGGAGTTGTTAATGGCATGCTGGTGAAAGTGTAATCACTGCATGACTTTGTTCTGCACTTCCCTAGGGTGCAGAAAAATGTGATACACATATAATTTATGTTAGTTTGTGCTTACAGCTGCTCGTCATCAAATGTGATAATATACACAATTTGTTGCTCCCCTTCAACACTTAGCCACCAAAAAATACCTTTGACATAACAATAGTTGCCTTCATCAGCAAAATACACCTGTAGGGGAAAAAAAAGCGCCTTTCAACTGAAACCGGTTGTTTAACTTTTCTATGAATTGCAGGTTTAGGAGTCTAAAAATCAAAATACAATCATATTCATCTTGGCAGAAGGTTCCTGCCTGGTTTGTATTGTCAATAAGTATGATTTTGTATTCCAATTTATCTCTGCTTTTCACTCACTTTAAACCTGCAAAAAAGGACATTTTAGTTGCATTATAAAAATTGATATAGCAGGATACTGAATTCTGCTTTCCAGTCAGGACCTACTTAGACTTTGCAAAGGAAATATCACAAGGTAATGTAGATGCTTTGCTAAGTTGTTTTACTACAGCATTTTACCAGGGAACAATTGAAATCATACTCTTATTCACAACAAATTGAACCTTATTTTACTTTTAAACAAATTATTCTGATTCAAAAGGGAATTCAGACTCCTGATTGGAAAAAAAATGTCTGAACTGCAGAAGAAGCAGCAAGAGCTTCAGTATGTATAAAACTGCATAATTCATAGAAGGAGAAATATCATGTGCCATGTGAAGGCTGCTGTACAGAGGCCCTGTCGTTCACAGTGCTGAGCAGCATTCAGTCACAGCTGTCATCACTGCTCAGATGTATTCTGCCTTTCCACCTCACTTTCCAGTTTTCCAGTTTCACAGACAGGCTTGATTTCATCCCACAGATTTCACCCACCTGAACAGTGTATCCCTAACTCAGGCTCCATCATCACAAGCTCTCCTCTCGGTCAGTTAGCATCTCCAAATACGCATCAAGCTATTCACAAGACTTGCCCCCTCCCAGCTAATGGGCAAGCCTAGGGTGATTTTTCTGCCTTTCCTGCCTCTGAGCAACAGTAGGATTTCCCTGAACACAAGTAAGCATGTGGTATGGGGAAGACTGGTGTTTTAAAACAGAATGTGCCTTCATCTTCCAGGCAAGGCAGGGGAGGTTTTCTGAGCTGACCCACAGATCCTCCTCACCCAAGCAGGGTGCAGGGCTCCAGCCCTCATGGCACCAGAGCATCCTCACTGGCCTGCAACATCACCACTGCCTCCTGCTTTGACGTGCAGTGTCTGCACTAAAGCAGCAATGCTAGCTCTGCATATACGAGTCCTGCCCATCTCCCACATGACATAAAATATATGCAGCACTGGGGAAAAGCCAACACTGAAACGAAAAGAAATGCCAGTGCCCTGCAGACACTGGGAACACAGGAAGTTGGTTTGAACCTAGACATTTTTGCAAAGCAGGACACATTGTTAAGCAGACGGGTTTGAAAATTTTGGTCCCTGATTTTTATACTAAATGTACACATTTGGCAAATGAAAATTTGAGATTCTACTTCATACACNTGCATATACCAGTCCTGCCCATCTCCCACATGACATCATAAAATATATTCAGCACTGGGGAAAAGCCAACACTGAAACGAAAAGAAATGCCAGTGCCCTGCAGACACTGGGAACACAGGAAGTTGGTTTGAACCTAGACATTTTTGCAAAGCAGGACACATTGTTAAGCAGACGGGTTTGAAAATTTTGGTCCCTGATTTTTATACTAAATGTACACATTTGGCAAATGAAAATTTGAGATTCTACTTCATACACAACATATACTTGAGTCACACCTTAAAAAATTCAGTTATTTAAAATTCCAAACATCAGTCAGCTTTAGAAACAATCAGTGGGTATATAGGGTGACAGGATACGTTTTTCTAGTTGCAGTTGTTATGGCAGAAAAGTATCATTCGTTACAATGGCACAAAAAGAAACAGTGGGCTGTTTTTGCACTATTTTTCCTAAAACAACTTTCAGTATCTCCCAAATCCCTTCTGCCAAAAGGAGAGGTAACTCAAAAGGGGTATGTCTGAACTATTTCAATCAACCTGGAGGGAGGAAGAAGTCTACTCATGTAGATGTGATGAGCCATCGATGTAAAGGTGTGGCAAGCGCAAGTGAAAATGCAAGTACAGGAACTTCTAAGTCTGCATACCCAAAAATCAATATGCCATCAAGAGATAAAAAAGTAATTGTTATTTATATTAGAGAATATGTATGTGAGAAGAAGGCTGGACACACAGCTTCTATTATTTGTTCTGTATTTACTTACATACCCTAGAAAAATAGTGGAATACAAATGGGGAGGCTCTAATCATTACTAGAGTAGCAAGTTCTGAAGTACCGCGAAAAAAATCTTTTGGCTGTACTTTTTTCCACCTATAAAAAACACATAGCCAGAATTCTAGTATTTTGGGGAGCAGCTTCTATGCTTTACAGGCTAGGCTTGGCCAAAATAAAGAAATTTAAACACATCTTTCAGTGAAAAAGGCAGGTATCCAAGCCTGACAGGAGAAGATAATATAAGAAGGCTGAATTATCAGACTGGTGGCAAACTTTGGTTTTAAAATTTCAGTATGAAAAGATGCCATTTTGTTTCTACCATATTCCAAGATTTGTACTCTTAAAGGCAGAAACACATTTTCCTATCCTGGTCATGATGTTGGATGAGCCACAAAGCTTATCATAACTAAATAGACTGCTGGATTATTCTCCAATGAGATGATATTGCTCAAATAATCACCTAAGTAGTTTACTCAATCTATTAATTTTTTTTTAATCTAATTAGGTGCAAGTAATACTTCAAATTTCTACCATGACTGCTTCTAAAAACACTGGAAAAGTTTTATATGCCAGGTGGAACCAGTGACCTTGCAAGAACTGTTTACTAATATAAAAAGCCATCTGAGAATAGAATATTTATAATAATTGGCAACTTAATTAGATATCTGGCAGTGCTTAAGAGACTAATTTAAAAAAAAAAATCCAGGATGGCTAGGGTCACTTCGCCAATGAAATATGAAGCGTAGCAGCAAAATTTTTTTCCAATGGATATTCAAAACCGAAGTCTTTAAGTATAATTTAAATTTTAAATAAATGTTTTGACAGAGAAAAGCCTGGATTAATTCAAATCAAAATTTCAACTGCACTTGAATCTTAAAATTAATAAATATCTCAGAAAATAGACTGAACTACAGGGGTGAAAAAAGCTAAAATTGTCAAAGATGCTTTTGACGCTTTCTCTACAAAAATAATGTTAGTGAGAGCACGGCCATCTATACATTAGCATCTTGTGCATGCAGGACAATCGAAGTGTTAAGCCTTTGGATGACAACACTCCTGCCATAGATGTGCCATCCTCTTCCTTCAGAGAAGCTATAGAAAAACTAATTAACACAGTATACCTCAGAATGGGGGAACTAAGAAACATCTGTTGCTTCCATGCTATGACCCTGCAAGTGTGTCCATCCCTCTAATGCCAGTTATTTCAAAAGGAAGTACAGCAAGCCACTCCCACAGCTCTGAGGCAACACATTGATTTTGTGCGTGATTTTTTTTTTTTTTTGTGCAAGATGAAAAACTCAAGTTCTGCATAATAAATACTACTGGTGAGAGGTACTTTACAAAACCATGTAGAGACCATATACAGTAGAAGATTAAGATTCAGCAAGACAAAAGCTATTGCAATAAAATAGGAATAGTGTTTTCTACCAATAATTGCATGCGCAGGGAGGTTGGACTAGATGACCTCTAGAGGTCCCTTCCAACCTTAAGCATTCTGTGATTCTATGATTCTAATTGCAAATTGATATTCTATAAAACACCAAACAGAAAATGCAATTTTCTATTTGCAGGAAAGTAAGCTAACCTTATTAAATAGACAAAAGCATGGAGTTTAACTTGGGCCTAAGATGTGTGTATGTACCTTACCAGTAAACTGAAAATAAAAACACTGCAAAACCTTTCCAACCCACAGTGTTTTGAGTGGCTGTATATACCCTGATGAAGCCCTAAGATTTAACAGCAGGAAGCAAATCCACATCAAGTGAAACATGTGCCAAAATTGAGTAAGGGCAACAAGGAATTGCACGGGAGGGAGATCTCTCCTAATTCTTGGGGAAGAAACTTAGGATATTCAGTTCAGAGAGATTTGGGTTTTATTTATTCCAACTTTCACCCTTCTTCATCTGAAATTCTGTATTTTCTTCCCTTTTTCATTTTTTTTATTAAATTTCCTCTTGAAACCTTTCTGTTTATTGCTGATGCATACAGCTTGCTACACCCTTATTTGAACAGAAATGCTCGATCTCAGCAGCTTGTCTAGTAGTCGCCAAGTCTAATTGTCAACTTCATGGTATACGATCTCTTGTTTTTGAAGCAGCTTCTGGCTTACACAGAGAGGTATCAATCTATAGCATTCTTTCAGTATATTTCATCCCACTGTGAGATACCCTCTTAGCCTCAATTTATCTATGCTGTCTAATATACTATAGCTCGTAGCTCAGTCTGTCTGTCTGTCTTCATAACTCATATTCTCCTAGTCCTAAGCATTTATACTGTTCTTCAGGGCAGCCTCTTTAGTCTTGACAATAGTTTCTCTAATGTGGGAAAGGAATTGCTCACAGTATTTAGTACCTGGGAAGCTGAAATTATGTGATTATAGATTTTACCATAAACTGGAGACTCATTCCAAATCAGCTGAATGAATCCTCTTTTTACATATTCTTGCAGAATTTAATAAAATGGAACTACTAGAGTTTCCTTTCCAGTATCTTTTGAATATTTTAAAGGAAAGTAAGAAAGAAAGTCAAAATCATTACAGATGGCAATTTCTTCCATAGGCATCATCAGCTTTGCAAATGGATTTAAGTCTATGTGACATAAACTGGGGAATTTGCATCAAGAAATCTTGTAAAATATGCACCTATGCAGTGTCAGTACGAAACTTCGAGAGATATATTTCAAACTTAGCAATATTACTAAGAAGAGAATGGGTTTACTTAAAATTTCAAGGACAGAAATGTCAGTTTTCCACACATTTATAGCACTGCGGTTTTTCATACAATGATATACGTGTAAAAATAAAACTTCAAATGTTCCTTTTATTTATATGTAAAAATAAGCAGCACTGAATACTACACTTTGGCTTAGACTAGGCAATAAAGAGGCAGCAAAGCACTGAACTGATACTGATACAACCAAAGTGCAATGACCCAGAGAAACAGAATCTCAGTCCAATTGGTTGGTTATTTTCAGAAACCCAGTAACACTCCTCCTGAAGTCATTTTAAAAAACTTTCTGTAACAGACTGGTCTTCAGCCTTGAAAGATTTTGGAGATTGCAAAGTCTGAGCTGCGGATATGGGAAAGTGATTTTATCTTGCATTCTCTAACTAGTGCTTCATTCGGGTTTGCAGAATCACACCTCCATAGCCTCCAGGCTAGAAACATACAGGACTGTACAAAGAATTACTTTTTTTATATATATTTACCAGGAAATTTGTTTTTTTTTCCTAGGCTTTTTTTCCGCCTTAAACTATCCTCCATATGGAACTTCTCTGGAGCATGAACTGTCACTTTCAGTACATGCAACACACATTGCACCTTTCTACAGAAACATATAAGTGGACGTCCTATAAGTGGAGGTCAGATGATAGAATCTAATGTGTCCCAATTATACAACAGTTCTGTTCATTGAAGCCGCACAGTGTCTATGCCTATATAAGGAAATCAGTGTCAACCAGAATTTTCCAATATTTTTTTCAATGGCTTGAACAGATGTTTTTTCTCTGGGAGGTAAAGGGGCACACTGCAGACATTTATTATTTTCAATTCTGAATGTGCCATCTATAAGCTGCCTTTGACAACAAACAAAAGATCAAATTAAACAGCAGGTTGCAACTTTTTAAAAATATGTATTTTTCTAAGCATGACTCCCGCCTTTAACCTGTGGTAAATAATCTCTTCATGAGTTCTGGGTCACACTGGTTTAAAAAAGCATAGAAATTTTCATCTACAAAGATCCCACACTTCCCTAACTTTCCCTCCAAAGCTTAAATGTTGGCCAGGCTTTACCCCAAACAACCCCCTTGAGAAGAATCACAAGACATGCCTTTATGTTGCCTCCTCAAAAGTAAAAAACTATCAGTCAGCCCTGGCATACAATAATACTGTGATCACTCCTCACTACCACAATTTTTTCAATTGCTTTATGAACTCCTGGCATAATATTCAGAACATCCTAAGCCTGTGCTGCAGCTGACTAGCACAGTGTCCTCCCCTCCTTGACAGACCAGCATCAACCAGATGAATCAAGAGTTAAGCCACCAGTACTTAAGCAATATATACCAACTTTACACATTGACACATCTTCAGGCATCTTTTAGAGACCAGTATGAGAGATATCACTTGTACACATTAAGAATGATAAGACATTGCAGGGGGATAAATCTGCTGATCATGAGTGCTCAAAAGAAAGCAATTAGTAAGCCCGCATAGAGCAAAATGTTGCTTTTCTCCACAGATACTAGTGATATTAGGTTATCCCAAGCTGCAGATAACTTGTCGTTCCCAGAAACACCCATTCTGCTAAGTGCACATATTCAGGATAAGCCTTGAACATACAAGAGAAGGTGATCATGCAGTAGCCGGCAAGCTAGGTTAGACACTTCACCTAATAATCTACTGGAAATGA
This sequence comes from Crypturellus undulatus, assembly GCA_013389825.1. NCBI lineage: Eukaryota > Metazoa > Chordata > Aves > Tinamiformes > Tinamidae > Crypturellus > Crypturellus undulatus. The sequence continues at coordinate 1,510,006 of VWPW01014757.1, forward strand.
GAAGGATTGGAAATCCTTGCATCCTCTGTCATAACAAGCTTAGGGAAATTCTCAAGGTCAGATCTCCATAATTTAAAAATCATTGTAGCAAAAACCTCTTTCCTGGAAGTAGACTACATGCAAGCTACCATACTTGGCCATGACCTGTGTGAGGCTCCTCCAGAGCAATAAGCCCTGACTTCAGGATGAAGCCCTGAAAGCCCTGAATGCAAAATGAAGCATGTGCTATGAAGTTATTCAGTTCTGACATATGCACATCTCAAAAAAAAAAAAAATCTATGTTGAAAAAGAGACAGAAGCAGAAGAGTCCCTACCAACTAGAAGAAGGCTAATGCTCAGCATTTTGAACAACTGAGTCACCACATAAGAAGCAAGCCCTTCCATCTGGTCATTCTTCTCACCAAAGAGGTGCTATTCCTCAGATCAACGCCGCCATCTGCTTTATAATGCCTGCTTCCAACATCCAGTTCAGCCACTTTTGCACATATCATTTCAGCAAAAAAAAAGGTATGAAAACATCTTTCAAAGATTATTTTGCAAAACAATATTTCTGAATGTCAAAACAAAAGAGACAATGTTAAACTGTATTTCATAGTCCGCATAAACATTTCGAGGTAACAAATCCGTTGTTATCATCCTTTTACACTGTGGAGATTTTGGTACACAAAGATGATAAACAAAAAGAGAAACTAGACATTTCTGAAAAAAATCTTTTTTTTTGGTAATAATATATAATTAAATTATTTTTAATATTTCATCATATTTCATCACTACTGAAGTTATTTGTTGATGAACACGCCCAGTAAGAATGGGCTTTGAACCAATACTATTATTAGATTTTCAGCAAAGATGAAAGACTCAGAAATACAGATCATGGGGAAGAAAAATCGTGAAGAAATGAGTAAGGAAGATTTTGAACCTCACTCAGATGTTTAAAAGCAATTTTACCAAGGACACCCCAGGATATCTCAATATACCCCAGAAATCATGTATATCTGTATCAGAAAAGTTTGCTGTTGTTCCCACAGAAGAGAATGCTGCTTTGTTTGTGCTTTGTAGATTTGTGGATGTTAACTTTGGTGCCACTGAAACTACGTGTAGTCTCCTCTGATTACAGCAAAATTGCTAGAGTTTGTAAAAAGCACATTTGATTTCACTCATTCAAATAGTAAACCAAATTTATAATTTCACCAAAGATTTCGTAAATCTGACCCCAAACTACTCTGACTGAAAGGTTTAGGAAGACTATTTTCATATACAAGCATAAGAAACTCTTTTACAAAGAATAATTATATTTATATAGAAAAAAAAAAAGTCAGTTTTGCCTGCACAGACAGGAATGTTTACTCTTTATCTGCAAACGTGACATTTTCTATTAAACATTCTGAAAAGAAATATTGTTCCCTTAAGCTACTGTTATTTACCAGTATCAGATCTCCATAGTCATCATCTGCTGTATCCAAGTAATTAAGGTAGAAGCCTGCAGTTTAGTCACAACTTTGTTGAAGTACACTACTACAGCACAGTTTCCCAATTGTTCAGAAAAATGCCTAGACAGAAATCACAGAGTAGTCATGAGGATGGAAGCAAATACTGAAGAGATGCTCACGGCAAATCTACTTTTGGTATTTTCAACATAACCCTGTTTTTCAATGCAAAAGGGTCCACTCAGAAAAGGGAGAATTGCCTAACTACTTGATACCTTTTTGGGGGGCCTACTTTTACAAAACTTCAGTTTTGACTTCAAAGATTATTCAACAGGATTTCCAGACCTAACTAGTACAAATGGAAACAATCCTTCATTTTTTATTATAATTGAATAAAATATTATTTTAATAAAATCTCTTGGGAGATACGAAATCAAATAGCAAACAGAATATCTCTAATTCCCTCTTTGCTGATCCATACTATTACATGAAATGGGAGAACTGCTCCTGTTTTCTGTACTACCGTAACAATATTTTCTTAGTCTGATCTTACACAGTTTTCAACACCTGGTTAGGCAGTTTTCTTCAAAAAAAAGTTCAATATAGTCTTGCAATGATGGAAGGAGAGGGTTTAGGAAGGGGTTTTTGGGATTTAAACAGAAATTTAAGTTCTCATGGGAGACAATATGATTTGTATACCTTGTTTGTCATAGGGCTGCTTCAAGTTAAATTTATACTTCCTCATCACGGGGACACAATTTTACATTCCCACCCTCTAACCTAAAAGTGAGTCAGTGACAGTAGATAAAAAACAAACTTATTTCCAGTTAAGTAGAATCAAACAAACCAGGCCAGAAATCAATTTGCAAAAGCTTGACTCACAACAAAATAACTGTACATCTGTTCCAACCTTTCCAACTTAAACTCTGTTCCAATATATTGCACAAAAGGTTTAGCCCAGCAGCAGTTAATTCCACTCATCTCCCCCTGCCCCTTAGAGCATTCGCTGACCAAGAAACACAAGCAATGACCTGGTCGACTTCACATCCCAAAAGCCGCACATGCCAGTCCATACTCACGGGCTTCTATGCTATGGCTCTGAGTGGAGACGAGGCTGGTGCACTCTGCCGTGCTGCCTCCTTCTCCATCTGCAGGCAAGTGAGGAATAAGGTGCAAGAGAGGCATGAGACACAGGTACTGCCATAGATCTGCAAGAGCGACTTCTCCTCATCTTAGCAGGTGGAAGAGGAGTGATTTTTGCAATGTATTTCCCTCTTGGTTTCCCTGCCTTGCCTCCCCATTCAGAGCAAGAGACATTAAATACTATAGAGAGCAAATTCAGTCTTAATGGTTATTAAGCAGTTTTCTCAGAATGCATTTGGCAATTGCTAGTTCAATCACATCAATGACATAAGCCTTTAAAATGAAACTCCATGTTCTCAATTTTTTTCTAAACCATCTATTTCAGAACCATATTCAAGGCTTGAAATTTTCTACACAATCAATCCAGTTATTAGAAGGTTCTTAATCACTGCACATGATTACAATTTGGGCTTAAGTTTCACACCTTAACTAGAAGGAGAAAACCTCCTTATACACCAAAGAACACAGATCTTAGAGCTCTTCCTCATAAAAAAGAGAATAAAAGAAATGAATGAAAAAGTTCAACTCATTTGAAGTCATTGCTTAGTCTCTTTGATGCATAAAATCTCAGAAACTTACATTCTGCTATTCTAGATTGTTTGCTTCTCTCTTTCAAGTTTTTCCTGTGCTTCCCTTTGCTGTCCCTTATCCCTTTTCTTTCCAGACCTGTCAGTTTTGTAAGATTGGCAGATCCTTACCAATCCTGTAAGTCCATTCTAATATATGCTCATTTTTAGTATCTGGGATAAAATACATAAAAAGTTTTTAGGCGCTTCCTAATGTATCAGTTGGTGACAGGAACTTAAATTTCTTCATGACTGTATACCCCAGGGCTAAAAGACCCCACTTGCGAACTGGGTGCGAAACATACTTATTAAGTAGTAGTCTTGTTACCAGAACTTATCTTCTGACTGTTTCCTAACTGCTGTGTGACAGAGTTACAAGCTGGCATGTTCTGCTTTAATGGTTGTTCCAGTGGAAGCAGCGGCTCTTCCTAGCCTGCCTGCTGCAAGCTGCAAGAGGAGTTATTTCCGTAAGCTCTTACACTTCTCGGCTTCTCTGTACTGCCTCCCATTGTGAAGCTGACTTTGCAAATGCTTCTACCTTGCGTGTGGACAGAGAGATTCAATGGGAAGGAGCTCAGCTCCAGAAAGTTCCTTTTTAGTTCACTTTTTAATGATCTGTAATGGCTACTGTGCATACTAGAGAACTACAATTGTCATTGCTGTGTGATCCAGGCTGTTAAAAGATGTGCCACTTGGCGCATACTGTGGCAGTGTAAGTGCCTAGGACAGACAGAAAGTAACTCTCTTATCAACATAAAGCATCTTATTTGGAGAGAAGGTTGTTTCTTATACTAATTTACAGTGCAGTTCTGCCACTGAAACAAAACTGGGACTGAATTCAAACTGCTAACATTGCAGTTACATTATATCAGTATTCATTCATACAGGGTATATGAATGACCAAATAATTTTGGAAGAATTATTTTTTTCTGAACAGACAGCTAAGAATCTAATTTCTTTAGGGCACCAGTGAAGTCCCAGTGTCAGAACAGTGTGACCAACATATTTGCACAGGCATTACTAACTCCCAGATGGTGTTTTTGATCAGACAAAAGTGTTATTATTCTGAAATATGCACAAAATCTTATTAACCTGGCTGAGAACAACAATGAGAAAGGAGATTCCACATTTAACGAATTTTAATAGAAAGCCTATATATATTTATCATTCTAAAACTGAAGGTAAAGGGAAAGAGGATTTTCTTTCACCTCCTTTTCTCTTAGTAGAAGGTGCTCCTTAATCCAAGAATTGAAATGAGCACAAAAGACTTTGGGCACTTTTCCACAATTAGCCAAAAGATGATTAAAGGAGTCATTCCAAAAACACATACATCTCCCTCAAGGCAATGTCGCTTTTGGGGCTGTTCCTACACCATTCCCTAAGCACTTCTGCTTTTGCCTCAGACACTGTGAGTCAGCCTGTGACCGGCTTCAGAAACCTCTATGCACATAACAGAAACTTCTATGCACTGAGGCCATCACCTGCACTTCTAAGACATCTGCTTCCCTGAAGCCGATTCAAAACGCTCTGTTAACACAGAAATATTTTTTCTTTCCCGTCTTGTGTTTTCTCTACTCTTCCTTAAACAGTATTTATGTGATCTTGGCTGAACAAAACTAATCTGCTTACAGTAAGGCAAGTTATAACCTATATATGTCGATAAAACTCAGCCTAGGAATTAAATGTTATTGCTGAGAGATAACAGCAAAAAAACTGCTCTACTAGGATCTAAGCATTAGCACATTGATATTTGGGAAGAGAGGGCAAGTCCTACGCCTAAGAAAAGAAGGCTCTCTGCTCAGTCCATCGTTAAAACACAGCCCCAAAACACACAAAATTTGGTCCTGTTTTCTGCCTCAAAATTAAAAAATGTCGCATCGAGATGACATGCACATTCACATGAGAATTGCTTCGTGCACTTGCACTTCAACTTGTACTGTTAAGGTACATCTTGTTTTTGCCCCTTCAGATTGCACTGATCTCCTTTCGTTGTTCTCCTCACATCATATGCTCCAGACCTATGATTCATAGAATGTTTCTCCTACAATCTTCTAGGCAATTCTTTTCCTATGAAACTGTTACACAATCGACTGAACATGGGAACCGTCCTGGCCACATTCTCCCCAATTTTTCTTACTTATTTTTGGGGATAATGGTCTAATTTTATTTCCATTAAAAACAAGCATCATAAATAAGTAGTCTTTTAACAGGCAAAAAAACTAATCTGTTCCAGTCCATGGACAGAAAAGTCTGTACCTATAGCACAGTAGTTAATCAAAGGAGGATTTACAGCAATCTAAGCAATGTTTTATGGCAGAAACTCCATTTGCATTTATTACACTACATAATCACTTCTCACAAATACTTCCTTCATCCCAGCCTGCTGGTAAATAAATAGTATTTGTTGATCAAAAAAAAAAAAAAAAACAAAACACCAAAGCAACAACAGAGACACCTGGCCTTGCAAATTATTCATGTCATGCTAGAAGGTGTTACATCTTCTACGCAAAACACAAAAACGCCACCTATGTGCTAGAGCAGTAAGAGAGCCGAAATGTTTGAACAGCAGTGAACTTTTAGGTGGAGCAAGATAACCTATATTCAAAACACTCTCAAAGAGTGACTTGAGATACCTCAGGCATAATTCATATTTAACAAGGATATTAAAGTTTCTTGGTGATTAAATAAATAGCTTTACAATTTAAGAACTAAATCAAGAGGATGCCTCTTTATTGTTATACCTCTAAAGTGATGATCTACAGTGGACTGGCTCTGTGACACATTTCAGGGTAGTAGGACAGGTTTAGAAGCTGCTAACAGAAAGGAGGACTGTAGAAAGGGACTGGTGTTTCTCTTCTGAGACAACACAGTGCCATAAAAAAGGGAACCTGAAGCAGTAGTTAAATTAACAATGCATGCTAGATAAATTCAATGAGGACTTTGCATTTTCTTTTATCAAGGGGATTGTTTTTCATTTCCAAGCACAAACTGGAAGAAACACGAAGTGGTAAAGTCTAATCAGATGCTTTCCCTCAAAATTTGTGGAGGAGATTTACAGAGAGAGAAATTTCATCCGAAATAGCTAAAAGCTAACCAAGAGAGAGCCTTAAAAAGGAGCAGATAATCACCCAACAAAGATGCTCAGAATTCCTCCAGGGATGAAAAACAAAATGCTACCCACTCTTGCCTAAGGCCCACATTTAACACAAGAACCATGATAATCAAAAACAGAGCCAGAAAGTTCTAACTGGAAAAAGAACAAGCAAGGGCAGGTAATGCCCTACCGAGGCCTGAGGTGAGACTGCACAGCGCTCTGAGATCGCTGCTGCAGCCCCTGTTGGGAAACGGCCTTCCATAGTCAGGCACTTTTCTCAGCAAGGTGCAAATAGATTTGAGACAAAAAAAAAGAAACAGTTTCTGAGAAGCCCGAGTTTTTGCTTTGGAGAGACAGGAAATGTAATATTAATGTCAGTGAGAAAATAATAAAAAAAAAAGATGCAGCCAGATGCCGTCAATAGAGGCAAAGCGCAAAAAGCCCCTCTGAGATGCCCCTTGGGAGCCCTCACAGGGCCAGGTCCCCAGAAAAAGACATGCCAGGTAGTTCTCCCCCAAATGGCAACATTAGCAGACAGCAATTTGGTAACCCTCCTTACAATTATAAGACACCCTAATATAGAAAGATTGTTGGCTCTAGGCCATCAGAAACTCCTGTGCTGCTCTGTAGCTGTATGACGACAGCCCAATCACAGGAATCACAAAGACACTTTAGCATCTGTGGCATCCACTGATCTTAGCTGGACTTTTGGCTAAAGAACTGAGAAAACAAGGCCAAATGACAGTTTGTGAACAACACAGATACACCTCCAAATGAAGGAGACAGATGTCATGTACAGTCTCAGGACTGCTATCTTATAAAATCTCCCTTTGAAATGCATTCTGCCCTTATTTGTAGAAAAGCCTCTGAGGGTTTTTCTTTTCTTTTGTGGAGGTAGAGGGAAGGGCATTAAATTAAGATACCACAGATTACAAAAAGTCATTTTGCTATATCTCATCCCATTGGAAGGGTACATATATGCAATATGAAACCAGCAAATGAAAGGAAGTATACTACATGAAGATATCTTCTTAAAGATTTGTGAGGAGATTAGGAGCTACTGCTCTTACCAGTTGAGAGGTACATCACTCTTATGATAGATACATAACTCTTAAGAAGAGCTAATTAATACAGCCACATACCAGTACCTTCTGTTCCTTGTTATATCCAGTTGTGGACAACACTTCTACGAGTATCTGATTTCCTTTGTCATCCTAGCAGAAGGGGGAAAATGAGCTCTGATTTAAGATCCTATTTCCCAACAGCTACTTCAGAAGCTAGCTACTTTCCTTAATCCACAATGAGGCTATAAATACGCACACCTTGTTATTCCAATGTTTCACTTGATGAAACATAAGAGGCCACTAGTGGACAGCTGAAGGAAGAATGAAGGATTACTGCAGCAGCTCCTGGATGACCTGATATAATGCAAACCTGATGACAGAGTCAGAACTGGTGGGGGGCAATATTTCACTCTGCCAGGTTTCAGTGACACAGATCACATCAGGGCCATTATCCATGATGGAAATGTAGATATGCTGCAATTTATTAGGTAAAGACAGGATATTTAGGGAGGAAACAAAAGAAATGATAGATTGAAAGAGCAGGCTCTGCCGCTTCTGACTACGCTGACTGTCCCAGAAAAGAACGGCCCATGTACTTTTACAAAAGATGTGACACCAATTTGCCTCAGCCAAATGTGACTTAATCCAACCATAAGGGACCTTTTGCACGTGGAATATTCATGAAAGGCATCTGAAAACAAAGGGTGAGGGCTGGCTGCACATCAATGAAAACATTAAGATACATAAGTCATACATATGCAAGATACATAGCTAAAACATAACTTAGGGAGTAAGTTGCAAAAATATCAGTAACAATCCATTTACTACAGGAAACCCAGATGGACTGAACTAAATTAATACTCAGAACATTGCTTCAACCTGCTATGTGTCATGAACATCCAGCACTGTTGCTATAGCAGAAGAGAGGGTGACAATGAAATAAAAAGAGACAAAAAGATCAGCGAAAATTATACACCTCCTCCCACACAGGCCTTTGTTATGGAATTTCTCTTCAGAATGTGGTTGCCCTTCTGTATACATTCACAGGAATTGAGGAAATAAAAGTTTCAAGGGACAGAACATATAATCAGCTTCTCTGAAAACAACTTGCACAGCCTAAAATTTGCTATAGGAAGAGTGGGCTGGAATTTCTTCCATGAAAAATGTCAAATGTTTAAAATGCCACACCTTTAAGAGGGAAACATCAGGTTCCCCAAAGTGTTTTTTCCTTAAATAAGATAACATTTTCTTGTAAGCCTGAAGAGAGCATAAAAGTTCACATTTAGCCAGCAGCACTGGATTGTGATTCAGAGCAGGGAGTGGAATGCAGATACCTCCCAACACTCCCGAGTGTGCTAACCACTGTGTTACAGGCAGCTCTCTCCTGGTCCTTGCTGGGAAGAAAATAAATTCTGAACTATTTTAAAAATGCAGTCTATTTCAAAGAACAAGAATGCTATCAACTAGCAAGCGCTTTTTACCAGCACCAGAGACATACTAAAAAGATCAAAGCTACTCCCAAGTCCACTGTGGACTACCTAGCATCACATCACTGATTTGCAACACTTTCATGGACATTTTCTAGAGTATCAGCAGTAACACCTTGGAATTAAATTCTTTTTCCTTTACACTACGCCGATAGGCAACGAGAGAATTCAGTCCCTTTTTGGTCTATGCAAGTCCTTCCCTATTGGGATCTAAGAGGTATTAATCCAAAAAAGTGATTCCAGAAGCATTATAGGTCTCCCATAAACTCCCCAGCACTATTTTAGGAGTAACTGCTGATGCAGATTCATTGCTGGCAATATAAAAAAAAAAGGATCTATTGCAGTATTCCTTTGGTGTCTTTATGCCTTGAGACTTAAGAGCAGCAAGTACTTCCTGAAGTAAATAAAAATATCCAGTAAATCCCTTGTAAGGCTTTGGGGCTGGGGAAAAGACATACTGCTTTCAAATGCTTACCACTACAGAGCTTCTTCAAGACCCAACTGGAGAAAAAAGCCAAGCTACACTGGATAAGAATATTACATTTGCTTTCACTGCAATGAAGATGAAATTATCACTGGGCAACAACTCATTTAGTTTTTTTAAACTAACATGTATAGAAAGGATATTTTTGAGGGCCATATCATCTTTTTCTTTCATATTGATCCACAGAGAAGCACTCTACCTTCATAATCATAAATGTAAAATGATTCATACCCCAGAATTCACAGAAATTCACATGAAATTTTGCTTCCTCCCCATTACAGTTTTAACAGGTTGGCAGTGTGGTGGAGCCTTGATGTTGAGTTGCAAGCGTCACATAAAGTTAAAAATTCCCATCTGTGCGGTACAGAGGCACAGTACAGAAAAACTGGGCAGGGGCTGCTATGCTGTGATCTGGTATCTGAGCCAAGACTTAGTTCATCTGCAGACTTTTTGCCTATTAGGGATAATAAATATTTAAAAGCTCCACCAGCAGCTCCAATGGGAAGGAGCGCAGAGATCTGATGTTCTGATTTGGCTTCTTAAATAGCCAATCTTGTATAACAACACAGCACTCGCTGCCAACTGCTCTGATATTACCAGTCATTGAATTAGCAGATAATGTCCTCTCTGATCAGTACCAGAAGATGCATAACACCACATGGATACTCCTACAGAGCGTGAGGTTGAAACGGTAGCTTTGCTGAACACAGCAGTAAAGTTTCTATTGACTTCAATGGGATCAGGATTCTCCTACATCTTTTAACTTAGTTATGAAGATCCTTGTAAACACACATCCTTCTCTACCTGTCCCTAACACATCCTACACAAAATGCTTTCATATTAGATGTGCTTCTTCACGTATTTTTCAATAGCACCAAAAAAAAAAAAAAAAAAGGACTCATTATCTCTTTGCTACCCCCTGCCTGTCCAAACCTTCCTCAAGTTCACCTGCATCCCGCTGCGAGCATCCCACTCCCTTGCAGACAGGAGGCAGTTAACTGTTAGCATCTGCCAGAGTGAATCAGCAGGATCTGCACAACTTCTCCCTGCAGACTCCTGAGCACTGCGAAATCAAGGAAGGCAAGAGAAATATGCCTGGTTATGTCCCTGATTTAGACACAGCCTAAGTACTTAAGAAGCTGGGTCAGTATTTCTGAAGAAAACAGAGACATCAGCATATGCCAGAGTTTGTGAAAGTATACTGCTTCTTTTCCATACATCATAGAGGAACTAGCAAAGCCTCGTAACAATGGTGAAGGAATAAATGTTTCACAGCTTCTAGGTTATGTTGCTTTTCCTCCTCAAATATGTAATTGTCATTATTAATAATTTAAAGAGTGTGTTAAACGTTAAAAAAACAAAAGATTCGCCTCTGATTTTTGCAAGGTTTTGTTTGGTTGGTTTCGTGTGTGCAAGCTTTTCCAGTGGAATTTTTCAGAAGCACAAAACTGGAGATGACTCAGAATTTTATGAAGGGAATTGGGATAAATATCTGCGATAACACAGAAGGGACAAGTTTATTGCATAGTCCCACAGTTTTATAAAGAATGCAAATGATGGAACTTTTGGAACGCTGGACGTTGTATTAGAAGGCAGCGCCTGGGAATACTAATCACTGCAAACTTGCAGTAAATCTGAGAGAAAAACAGGGTCAGAGACTGAAAATTCTGGCAGATAAGCTTTGTGACAGAAATGTTTTACAGAGGGTAAAAAGAAATAAATTGCAAAGCCGCTGTGAAGTAGTGGAAGAGGGCACTACATTCTTGCCTGAGAAATCTTCTCATTTTGGCACAAACCACTGCATACTTTGGTGTGGGACCCTCTTTTCCCAAATTGTTAATTACACAAGTACAGTATCACTCATGCATAGCACATGGATGCAACCACTAGCAACAGCTGCCCACAAATCCTTCAGACTTGCTTCCCACCCTGCTTATATAGCCAAAGGTGGCAGCACACTGAATCTCCCTAGGCCCTTAATGAGTAAAATAGAAACTGTCATAAACATGTGAGCTTTTTCTCAGACCTACTTTTAAAAGTAGATCTAATTTACCACATGGTTTGAAAACCACAGCAGAATACAAGGGAAAAAGGGAACAACACGAAGCTTATAGTGCATGTGAGTGTTTTGAAAATAGAAATGCCATGGCAAGTACACTTCTAAGGAAAAACAGGCCAAAAAATCAGTTTGGTAAACATATTAATTACTACAATTTTCTGCAGAGTCACTAAATTGGCAACAAATGAGAAAACTTTAGGTTTATTATCAACAGGGAAAAAGGAAGGATATAACTGTATTAGCTTTCAATTACCACTGTTGTTGGACAGACTAATTATATATGTGTGAGACACCTAAATAAATCACATCCATAACTTCAAAGAAAGTATGTGAAATATCACAAATCAAGAAGAGCATATAACCTTTTTATACCTTTTCAAGCTGTAACAGGGCAAGAAATGGGAAGTGCAGGTTTTATTAGCAATGTCTTAGAAAAAAAGTTCACATAAGGATCAGAACGGTGTGATGATTTCATAGAGCAGATCTCCTGAGGAAATTCACAAATCTGGGGTCTTACGATAAAAATGTAAGATTTTTTGAAAGGGCTAATAAGTTGATACTCTGGCTAATATCCTCACTGCTTGTAAATTGCTCTTCAGTCTTCAGTTCCCAATCCTCCAATTGTATCTCCTAAATTCCTCCAAGTTTTACTATGAGACAGCTTCTGGACACATAAGATCTATGTATACTTTCTAACTAACTAACTACCCTGCTTTTGTTTTCTTGCTAACTTTTGGTTCTCTGAAACACCGGTGGCAGCTGTTTTGTTCAAACTACTAAAAATAACAAATAATTTGGGGACCAGAATGTGTCCTTCCTTATCATCTCTTCCTCCTCTCCCATCCTTGCTAAGAACAAGCTTAGCTACTGCAAACTGAGTATTTGTTTTTTGAAACACCTTAATTAATACATTTTAATGCTTTCAATACATGCTATATTGATTTCACATGGCAGTAATTGTTTTCCTAAACAGTATGTTGCTCTGCCAAAAGTCAGATGTTTTACTGGAGTCCGTGACAACACTGTTGCATTTATCAAACAACAGATTTGTAATTTAATTAAAACAGATATCAAAGAAATAAATGAACTGTTTATTATAAAACCATGTTGAATGGCATTCATTAGGGAAAAAAAAAAGGATTGCAGCTTACATAGATTGTTATCAGTCATTTAATGATTTGTCAAGGACTGATAAAAGACTAACCAATTTAAAGCTACCTAGGGCACACTGTTAATTCATAAATATAGGCAGAACATAAGCTTTTTTTTGCCCTTCTGTGACATCCTGAGAGCTGTTGAACTTCAGTAGTTTGAAGAGCTCCTCAGCCTTCAAACTCCTTCAAAACTCCTGGCTGAATTGCAAAATTTCATTTCTGAATATAGGCTGCTTGCTGACAGAGCTGCTCACATGCACTGCCACATCCCAAGCTCTCACTCTTTCCTCTAGGTATTGACATTCACATTTGGGCATTTGCTTGCTTGGTGAAGGAATGGGAGAACAACACATCACTTTTGTTCTTAAGAAGGAAACAAACACATTTCAGAATTTGCCAGTGTAACTGAACTTCCAAAATTCAAATCAAGCGAGGTGCCCTTCTCTTCCTGAAGAGCAGTAAGCAGTTTAAAAGAGAGAGAGAGAGAAAGAAATGAAAAGGACACGAAAAACAACAGGGGCGAGAAAGTGGCCTAAGAGGAGACAGAGAGGCTGCCAGCAGCCCCTGTGCAGCCCCTCGGGAAATGCCCTGATTGCACTGGCACGGCTGCTGACCTCCCCAGTCGGGCTGAAGCGCTGGCATGGCAGAATATCCTCTGGGAAACAGGAGACGTTGCTGTGCTGCCAGCCAGGAACCGTTCTGATCACTCTCTCTTTAGCTCTTTAGTGGCTGCATACGGCTCCGTATTTCACCTCCACGGAGGAGTGTGACACTTCTTGCCTAAAAGCTTTCCAAGAATGACGACATGCACATACCCAGTCCTCTGAGCGAACACCACACTTAAAGAGGAAATGCAGTAAATATGCCTCCCCTGATCTTGGGATTGTAAATCTCAGCTGAGAATTGGAATTCCCGTTAACGCTCACAAAAATGCCTATTTTATGGCATGAACAGGACCTGAGACGAGCGGATACAAAATGATAATCACCATGAAAGGTCAGGGAAACGAAAAATCAAGTTTGAAACAGGCAAACAAATGATCTGGGTTATCTTTATTGAATCAATAGAGAATTCAGCATAAAACACTTCGTTATAGCATACTCTTATAGGGACCTTGATTACAGTCTCTCCAAGTCACATAGCCAGCAAGCAGTAGCACTAGTTTAAGCAAAATATTTTATACAATATAAGGTATTTAGAGATAAGTCTCCAAATCTAAAGCCTAACACTGGATCGCTGTAGGCAGGCATTAAAAAGTACCCATCCTGTGATCTAAGTAGCTTTTCTACAATTCATGTCAAAGTAATATATGCATAGCCAGAGAAAAGTAGAGCTTATGGTGTGTGGAAAAAAAATGCTTTTGGTGCAAAAAAAGAAACACATAGTCCATCTTTCCAGAAGGACATGACTATCTAAGGCATTCCAGAGCACAACCAGCAACATAGGAAGCACGGGTAAAATGATACCTTCATCAGTCTGCCACCTTTAAGAAGACAGGACCACTGCACTTCAGGAGCTGGAATATCCTCAGAGATTTAGCCATGTTGAAGTAAGTGGAGTGTTAAATTTGTCAAACCCTAAGGTAGGAAATAAATGGCTATCCGTCTCCAACTGTGCGGACACAGACATGGACTTTCTTGTTTAGCTGAGGATTACTGCTACCATCACCCTTTCTTGCCAAGTCCAGAAATGAGTTCCCCATGCCCCAAAGTTTGGAGTTACTTTCACAATCACAGGGAAAACAAATGCCCTCAGCTGAGGGGCAAGCCACAGTTCTAACCAAGGAATGACTCAGATTGCCACGGCAATGGGAGAGGAAGACAGCCTTCTTCATACCCTCACACACAGCCCAGAATTTCTAAACTTCACGTTGCAGCTGGTCATGCACACAGCAGGACCTTTGCCACTGCCACACAGCTATCACCTGAGCCACACACCAAGCATCGTCAAAAAAAGCACAGTGAGACTGAAGCTGTACACAAGGACACAAGAGGACAGATCTATGAAGAAACAAAGCCAAAAAAATAAGACTGTCAGCTAATCAGTGTTCCCCTCAGACCTCCCTGAAAACCAACAGGTTTCATTTGTTTTCAAAACCACTACTTAAATAGACTTTTGTGTCCCAAAAGGAGAGTTGTTTCCTTTGCTCAATGTAGGAAATGGGCTGATTAGCCTACCTGTTTACCCAGCTCCAGCCTCAGAAGGATGTTCACAGGCTGGCTGCCCGCATGAGCAGTCCATGTCCACGTCCATGTCCAACCTCGTCCACGGGAGCACTGCGCTTGTCATGCCATGAAATCCTAGGCAAAACAAAGCAAGGTCAAGCTTTTTCTGCCTGAACACTGAATTCATCTTCCACTAGAAATCAGTCCTGTCTCGTTTCTCTTGTTCTCCTTGTAATGCTGCCATATTTCAACTAATACAAAGAAAAAAAAAATTATAGGCCTGCCCATAATTGAATGGCAACGTGCCACACCAGAGATAAGCACATGTGCACGAAACTAAGCCCTTCTCTTCCCACACAGCAAATACTGAGGACAGGTCAATATACTGAGGAACAAGCAGCATGTTTTACATCCCAAGTAACTCTTTTAGTAAAAAAAAAAAGTACATAAGACATAGTTCAAGAACTCAAGGGTGTGCATTTGAATCCCAAAGGATCAGCAGAATAATGAGGAGGTGAGGAATTTTAAGACTAAGAGATGAGGAATTTTAAGACTAATCAGATGCAGCAGAGAAAGATGTAATTCCAGTTAGATATCTCAACTTGCAGGTGATTCCACATAGGAATGCAAGAGACAAGGAAACACATACTGCAATTCAGTGAAGGGACCGTTATAAAAAAGGAACAGTAGAAGCACATCTTATCTGTGCCTTTCTCAATCAATACTGTTCTCCTCTGAATAGTCCTTCTAGGAAAAGGTCATTTCCTTTATTTTTGTTCCCAACACTTCAACACTGGACTGAATTCACTTGCCACTGTATACAGACTCAAACTTAAAGATATCAATCAGCATTACTGCTAATTTAAAGCAGCATGGATGCTTTGCTCACCAACTGTTAGTTTTGCACCTTCTAAACTAACTAGGAACAGTTTAAATTTTCTTCTTCTTCTGCCTATTTTACTTTTCAAAGGTATACTACTTTTCATAAACAAGCAACCAAGCAACCAAGTGTGATATAAATAGCTTTAAAAAAATAGTTTCCACTTTATTTTCACAAGAATTGCCTCTGCAAATGTTGGTTAATACTGAGAGTGTTACCACAAAATATCAAGATCTGTAAAAATTACCGAGCATCAAGAAAAAAATGGAAAATCTCAGTCTCTCTCTATTTTTGATTACAGACTTTATTGTGATTACAG
The DNA here is from genome assembly GCA_013389825.1 of Crypturellus undulatus. Lineage (NCBI taxonomy): Eukaryota > Metazoa > Chordata > Aves > Tinamiformes > Tinamidae > Crypturellus > Crypturellus undulatus. The sequence goes on from VWPW01014757.1 coordinate 1,525,848, forward strand.
ACTTTATTGGTCACTGTTCTCTCACCAGCAGGACTTCAAGAAAAACCTGTGCTCACATCTGTATTTACTGACTACTCAGTTAAAGAGTGTATTATCCACTGTGCTGAAGTGTTTTTTGTCTCCAGAACACACCATTAAATTCCCTTACTGAACAGACATTATTGTGTCAAAATCTTTAAGAAGTAGCTCCATGATAAAACACAAAAACATGAGGGAAAAAAAAAGGTATGACTTGCTTATCTGTAAGATAATTATCTCCAGACAGACAGGTAGTTTGGAGCAGAATATATTTTTCCCTTCTATCCTCAGGTCAGATCTGAGCTCTGGTATTTTCCTTCTATCTAATAAACATAGTAGATCAGTCAAGGCAAGCTGCACAGATACTCTTGTATCAGAGTAGAGCTCTTGCTCTGCAGAAATGGACCCAGTACAATATTATTGGGGTGAGGGATGGGGACAGACCAGGAGGCCTTGCAAGCAAACCCTGGCCATCCTACAAAAGCCTTATGCAATTCAGAATGACTTTAGACCAGCATCTTTGCCATGATTCTCTTCTGATTTCATGTAAAATGGTGTGAGATGGAGTTAAACCTTTGTCTGGAAAAACCATATAAGACAAAATAATCCTGTATCTGTTCATACTCTCTTTTCGTATTTCCATATTTACTGTTGCAATTCATTCTATTTCGTAAGCCTACCCCCACATGATGAATTTTTACTGCATTTAGGGCTTCATAATAAATATAGCACCTAGCAGATCTAATTATTACAGCCTGTATTCATTACCATAAGAAGCTGCACTCCAAAATTGTTCAGGGTAGACAACTCCTCCAGGCCCAGGTCCTTCCTCATTAAGCCACAATTAATATGATAAATGGGAAGGGTTATTCGGTTACAGGCAATAATAGCAACGCTTAGTCATCACAAAACAGGGAAATAATTATATATTACAAAAAGTTGCTTAATAATTAATAGTAAAGCCACAGTCACCTACAAATAAAGCAGAACTATCCAGGTGTTCATTTCCAGGAGCAATTCAAAGCCACATGGCCTTAACCTCACAACCGCCATCCACACTGTTTTAGGCAGAAGGATGAAATCCTGCTTGTCCTTGAAGGGAGTGCTGCAAGGTGCTCGGGGCTGAGCACGTACAGTGAAACCAAGGCAGGAGCCTGCAGTCGTCTGGATACAGCTGCAAACAAAGGAGCCTGCACGTGCATCCACGGTGGCTCCGTAATTCCTAAGTACCTTCCAGGCCAGCATCTGCCTGCGCACAGAGAAAGCTAAGCAGCACCTGAGGCTCCAATTTTTTAATATATTAAAAGAAGAAAAGAAGTGATCAGGGAGAGGTCAAAGGAAAGAGTGCTTTTTATCACAGCTTAATTACAAAAGCGTTATATAATCTCGTTTAATTGTACCTTTCACCTATTTAGCACTCTCATCCTTCCCAAGTCATCTCTCCTCAGAAAACACCCCAGCTGACTAGAGCTGCTCAGTATCCTTTTTCCTCCTCAGAATACGCCAGACCACAGCAGCATCACAGAAATCAAGGCAGCAGAGGTCAGCAGCACGTGAAAACATTCATGTAATTCATCTGTTGCAAGGGCAGGTTAACTGAATCACAAAATCATACAATCATGGAATCACTATGGTTGGAAAAGACCTTCAAGATCATCGAGTCCAAACATAAGTCCATCCCCACCATGCCTGCTAAACCATGTCCCTAAGCGCCTCATCTACCTGTTTCTTGAACACCGCCAGCAGTGGCGACTCCACTGCTTCCCTGGGCAGCCTGTTCCGATGCTTGACTACTCTTTCCATGTAGAAATTCTTCCTAATGTCTAACCTAACTTCCCCTGGCACAACTTGAGGCTATTTCCTCTTGTTCTACCTGTAGTAGTTCTATCTAACTGCTCCTAAATTGTCCTTGATATAAGTCTATTGCCACAATCTCCCTCAGCAATCTGTTCTGCTGTCGTCACCACTAGAAAACGCCTAATCCAAGGTGGGCAACATTTGCCTTACTGCAATGTGGCCCATCACTTTTCGTAGTGCTCTGTTCACACCCAAAACTGTGGCAGATTGGGCAATTTTAGTTGACTGAATTTGTTACCAACCAACATGAACCTACAATCCGATCACCAATCCATGTCTTGAGATACCAACAACTGTGCAAGCACCTGCCCTCCCTCTCTCCGCTATCAGTTAGCCTCATTTTTGTGAATGTTTAGCACCCAGTTCCTCCAGCAAGGCAACTGGCAGCATAGGAGGCTGAAGCAGAGTGAAAAGCATTTTCTTCCTACTGCCCTACACTTTTCCTTTATCCCCCTTCTACTTCTTCTTTGCTTCCCAGTGGCCCTGCCCCAGCACGGCTGCCGACACCTGCAGTCCCTCAGCAGTAGCTCTACCCTCTTCGTTGTGCAGTCTCCTCCCACCCCATGACGGTGTTTACAGACCCTAAGGTTGCCAGGAACTTTATTGAATTTGCAAAACCAGAGCTCCCCTTATCTCCTCCCAGCTGAGGCGAACATGGAACCTCAGCCTCAGATCCAGCTGGAATCAGCCGCAACCAGCAACCGCTCAGCCAAACTCCTGGCCAGCAGCCATTTCACAGCTCCCACAAAATGGAGGAGAGCATGTTACTCGCCTTTTTTGCTGTGCCCCTAACAGTGTGCTGCTTTACTGACCACCCCAAGTATGCCCTGCTCATGCGTCCTGCCTTTTTCCTAGAGAGATCGGGATCTGCAGGCTTTTCTGATCGTGCTGGTGCTCTTTGGGGTGCTCTTGTGTGATGGTGGAGGATGATACTGACCCCCTACAGCTTTGGAGCGCTGAGCCAGCATGCCAAGATGTGGTCAGTGGTCACACGTTTTGTACATAGGAGTCACAGGGTTATTTGGGGAGAAAAGGCTGGGAACAGTACAAGGATATCGACTTCTTTTCAGCATGGTGGCAATCACCTCTGGCGCTATGCAGCCAGCTGTTCCTGGGGCTAGGTCGGTGCCTCCACGCTGTGTCAGTCTCATGCCCTTCCTCTCTTCCCCACGCTGCCCCTTCCAAGCAAGCCTTGCCTTGTGCCCGCTGCACATGCGGATGGGCCGTTTGCGTAGATAGCTGTGAAGATAGCTGCATACAGCTCATTTGCAGACACGTCCAAAGCATTGAGTGCTGCTCCTCAGGACTGTTTTCTTCATCAACTCGGTAACTTTGCAAGTTGCTCCTTCTTTCATACTTCAGCTTCATTACTCCAACAGTGGAAAGTACTTACATTTGTGCTTAAGCTGCTTAATCAAAGCCTGTGCACTTGTTTACAAACACACTAAGTGCAGGCGAAATTGCTCTTATGTAAATTAACTGCTCCAGGTTTTTCACAAAGTAAACAGCATAGACCTCTGTGGCCAGGAAACATTCAAGAGAGCTTTTAACTTTAGGTGACCAAAAGCGTCATGAGGAATTTAACTAGGTTATCATCAGTTTCATTAAAAAAAATAATTATTCCTGACAGTTGTCTTTTACAGCATGTCATTAAAATGATCCCTTTATAGCACTCATTCATATACATGGCATCTTAACTCATACCCATCCATCTTCCTCAGCAGATAGAAAAGACTATCATCCTTCTAATATCTCATTTTTCCATCTGAAAAGCTTTGTCAAAAATCATTTCAAGTATTAACATGTCCAGCCTACCAATTTACTGGAGTCCTTAAGTACTTTCTAGGGCCACTTTTTCCCTTACTTTCTTCCCTCTTCCTCCTATCTCTAGACTTCCAGTCTTGTAGAAAAAAAAAATCAAGAACTCAGGACACTTCTCTGAATGAACTCTCTGAATGTGAATACTCCATTTTTACAAACTTTGGCCACTGATAAGCACATGATTTTTTTTATTATCAAAAAGTTTGCTTGACCAGATGGAGTGGTTTAAAAACCCACACAGACAGAAATATATTTTCGCTGAGCTGGAGAAGACTAGCAGCCGTACAAGGACAGCTGTCTCTGTGAGATATCAGAAGAGGCAACAACAAACTTGTTGCAAGCTGGTGACCAGCCTAACAGCGGCTCCCTCCCTCCCAAACCGTTTGCTCTGTTCCTGCCTTAAACTCATCATAGTTTTAAGTTCTCCTCAGTGTCATCTTAGTGCACTACAGTTTATTTTTTGCTATCGTATTTACCTACTGTATTGCATATTCTGCTTCTCTCACTTAAAACAATCAATCAGAGCGATTAGTATTAACATCCAGACTTCATCTTTAGAGCGCCGAACTGCCTTCTTTCAGATAACCAAGTTTTTCCAAAGAGAGCCCCTTTTACTTTTTTTTCTTGCACCACTCAGTATACACACATGCTTCCCCTTCTTTGCAAGAAAATATGTTCTTTTACAATACTCAAAGTATTACTCTTAGCATGTAAAATACAAATCGGTGCGGTTCACATTTCATACACTGCAGCATTTGCTCTGCTTTGGTTGTTAGGGCTTGATCTAACATCCATTGGAAAAAAAAAATGGAATGACACTAAATCAGGCTTCCAGACTTGTGTTCCTTTAATGTGAAGTCTATTAGCTATAGTAATTATATTCGTTCTATGAAAAGCTCCATGTACTTGCTCTTTACATATGATAAGGCTTACTATCCCAACCTAATGTTAATTGTTTGCATTGCTGGCACTGGATGTCAGCATGCTGCTATTCAGGGAACGTGTTATTATAATAGAGCTTTTTAGTGCAAATATGACTTACCAATAGAAGACAAGAAACTAACAGAACCTATTCAAGATGCTGTAATATAATTAGTACAGTGTCATAGACAGGAACTTTAATGCAGAAATCACGTTTCACTTGATGGTGGATGAAAACATTAGTATTTTTCTATCTTGCTGCAGTAGTAAAGAACTAAAGTTTATTCCTCATGCAGCAGAATGAATCTCTTCACAAACAAGTAGCTATCACAAAGCCCAGGGGTACAGAATTAAGATCTGTGATCTTCAGTAATACAAAACATTCACTTGGTATGTTACTAAATGATGGATAATGAAATGCAAATTCTTGTCTCTCTCTGTTTCCTGCCATGGTGGAAAAAAAATAAAGGCAGTACAACCCACAGTTCTCTCAGGGGGGAATGAACAAGAATAAAAATACATGCAGATCTTTCTACAAGGTGTGTAATACAGTACCTGACACTAAATCCATCTTTTTTGCCTTCCCAAAAGCAATGGAACACCTCTCCCTGAACCATGCAGTGTGTATACATAAGTGGGATTTTCTAGTAGGCCACAATATATATTTTTAAAGTCTATGATTCAATGGTGAGTCAGATTTTGGTTATTTAAAACTAGGTACAACTCTTTTGACTTATATGGTATGAAGGAGGTTTTCTACATATCTGAGAGAATCACTTTTTAATGGTTGCTCTTCATAAGCTGGCTTATGTGGGTGCAGACAAGACACCACACAACTCATTGTTATAAACGTCTTGTATAAACAGTATTTATCAAAACTACATCTTTCTACGAAGTTTATAAAATGACTTATATAGCTCTAAATCTGACTGAGCTGGCCTGCAGTTTGCAAACTGATGATAAGATGCTAAGATCTGCTTGACAGTGATCTTTAGGAAAAGCAAAATGCCATTTTTATTATTCCCATTTCTGAAAAAAATGAAAAATATTTTGCTTATGGGGCATAATTCTGCAGAGCTCTCAGAGGCAGCAAGGTCTGCATTGTTTGTATATATAACCTCCCTCACGCACACCTCCACATTGGGATTATTGGTAGTTTTGTAAAAACAGGGCCCCCTAGAGTGGATCCTAGACAGACGAATGTTCAGAGTGCCTCACAGTTGGCAATTTTCATTTTGCATGCTGGATGCATGGATGCCCTGGTGAGGCCACATCTGGAGCACTGTGTCCAGTTCTCCCCAGTACAAGAGGGATGTGGAGCTGCTGGAGAGAGTCCAGTGCAGGGCGACTAGGATGATCAGGGGCCTGGAACATCTGCCCTGTGAGGAGAGGCTGAGGGAGCTGGGCCTGTTCAGCCTGGAGAAGAGAAGGCTGAGAGGGGACCTGATCTGTGTCTATAAGTGCCTCAAGGGAGGCAATGAGGAGGATGGGGCTGGCCTCTTTTCACTGGTGGCCACTGACAGAACCAGAGGAAATGGCCATAAATTGAAGCATAAAAAGTTCCACGGGCACTTAAGGAAAAATTTCCTAACAGTGAGGGTGACAGAGCACTGGAACAGGCTGCCCAGAGAGGTTGTGGGTCTCCTTCTCTGGAGATCTTGCTTGGATGCAGTCCTGTGCCACGTGCTCTAGGTGGCCCTGCGTGTGCAGGGGGGTTGGACTAGATGACCTCTAGAGGTCCCTTCCAACCTTAGGCATTCTGTGATTCTGCGATGCAACTATAGGAGTGAGACTGATAATCAAATAGAGACAAGGAAGATTTGGGTATCTGAAAGCTATCCAACATAAGCTTTATTAGAAAGCATAATAAAAGCTTGAGACCTCACTCAAAACCTGCTAAAGTCTATGTTCTCATATAAAAGGATTTGGATCAGGATCTTGAATTTCTAAAGGTATAAAACAGTGCACTTCCTGCAGGAGTCTTGGCTGTAAAAAAACTCTACTAAATAATAGTTATCTATTCCCCTCGAGGTAAAGGTAAAGGGAATATGGAATCAGGCCAATAAAAAGAAGTGCAAAATATTTTAAAAAGCAGCGATCCCATCACTGCAAGCGTATCAACCCAGGAACACTGATACCTAGTGTTAGCAGTAGTGCAGGTCTGAGTCCTCTTGCTTGGTCTGCAGTAGTAGAGGCAGCTGCTCTTCCTGGTACTCCTCCCATTGAGCCAGGGGCCAAGAGATAGTGGGAGCCTGAGTAGAGACTTTTTCATTGGAATCAATTAATGCCTAATGTATGTGCTGCACCTGTGTGGAGGAAGTCTTCACACAGAGTGCAGACCCCACTGAGATTCATGGAAATCCTTCCGTAGGCTTTTAGGACTGGAGTTTAAGAGCAGAGACATCTTCTCTAGTTACTCACAGCAGTAGTTGGAGCAAGCAAACCCACCTGTTTTGCAGATGAAAGGCCAGGCCAGACTTCTCACTATTAAATCGCTGTCCAAGGAAACCACAGAGTACAATTTTACTGCTAAGGGCTCAGTCTCTTTGAAACAGTTAAAAATACCTTTGACAGTCAGACACCAGACGTCTTTGAATACTCAAAGGCCCAAGTCATTATGTATTTTTTACAAAAGCACAAAAGTGCTACCTTTCCTGTTTTAGCCAAATTCCACTTTGAGTCCATACATTTTTAGTCTGCATTCCTCTCTAGTTTTATTGGAATACTATGAGTGGGGTTCATCTATATAATAAAATATCTGAATTTACATGGTAGGTGTCTGTACTCCTGCTATACTCAGTGTAGTCTGCAGAGGGACTTGGCTCATCAACTTCTAGGCTTCTGCTCTAGGGAGACCTGACACACTGTAGGCTAATGAGCAGAGCAGGGGCCAGTGGTCTTCAGCCAAAGGCGTTTATCGAGCCCAGGGTCCCAGTGTTTATACACCCATGTAAGCAAGCTATATGCCCCAGAGCATGCCCTGCCCACGAGGACTCCACCACCCACATACAGCCCATCCTTGCGCACGCCTGCCCAGCCACCGAACCCTGGGAAAGGTCAGCCTAGAGCCAACCAGCTCACTCTCCTCCAGGGGTCGTAATTCCAGCTGAGCTGCCCACCCACCCCTCTGTGACCTTATCACTCACAGTTCCCTACAACGCACTGCCATGGGGCTACCAACTGTCCATACTGACTGTTCCTCCACTGACCATACTGGGAGTTTGGACCTCACATGTAAATATATACAAGTATGTTTCTTCATGTGGAACTACATATTGCCATATATGTTGGAGCAAATTCTCCTGCTTCCATCTAAAATGGAGCAGAGAGTGTTGTGGATGCTGAACTTTTACATTCCAAACATTACGCATATCCAAATTTTAGTTTGAAGTGAAAAAAAAATCTTTTTTTTTTTTAAGATTCCACACACAAGCCCCCAAGTGCAGTACTACAAGGAATGATGCAGTGGAAAAAAATTCCTTGACCAATTATGTATCAGTCAGTACAACATTGTCATTCATGACTGGATTAAGAAGCAAAGAACAGTAGGTACTGAGTCCTGAACAATGTTATTCTTGCCCTTTGTGAATAAAGCTGACTGCGTTCATAACAATCTGCATATCTGTGATAAGATATTCTTCATATATCTTCATAAATCTATTAAGAGAATTGAGCAAACCACAGGCAAGACTGATGTCTGTAGGGAAAACAGAAGAAAAGCAGTACTGGCTTATATCAGCAGCATCATATGAATATCTCTCTCTCTCTCTCTCTTTTTTAAACTTAGGAGCCAATAGATAAAATAGGAACTTGCATGAGTGTTAAAGACAAGGTGAAAAAAGTCTTCTGTTCCTCATATTTCTACATAGAAAAAATTAAAACAAGGCCAATATGGATCAGAAGAGTTCAATGATCAGAAGCTTTTATCATCTGTTACAAGACAGGGTAATGGTTTTGCAATTTCTCTCATAATTTGGAAATCCTGAGCCATGTTTTGAAGTGCTGGCTTCAAAAATATAAAGCAAAGACTAGATGTTTAGTAAGAATGTGGGAAACATTCAATGTAAATGGTGTTGTATGTCTTGTGATAAAAAAGGCTACACTGGAAAGCAGGAGCCCTATTTTTCAGCTGAAACAACACTAAGATACATCTTCAGCACCATTTTCATTCTCCTCTGTTGTTAGTAAGTGATCGACTATGGTTCTGTCAAATACATGAAGAAAACAAGATGTTTTGCCAGTTGATAGATCATGACTTCTGTCTCCCAGTAAGGATTCAGTTGTCACATGTCCTTTTTTTACGACTACTATTTAAGGCACTCTCACGTTTGTGTGTTTTCTAGATCACAAAATATACTTATAAAATAGAAGAGAAGGTACCAGTGGCTTCTGTAGTGGTTGGAAGTGTGAATGCAGGATGGGAGAAATGGGAGAAAATGCACATCATGATCCATGAAATCCATGATGGCAGAACCTTGCAACCTTCTCCTCTACTGGTGCTTAACTCTCAGTTTTCTTTTAACATTTATGATACCTCACTGGCAAGCTTGGAAATCAGATGTTGCTTGCCAGTTCTTGCATATCTTAATATACTGTCAAAAATTAAAGGAGTGGTGTGAGAGAGCCATCTTTATTTTCTGCTCTCCTCACACAGAGACCTTGTATAGAAAAAGAAAAAAAAAAAAAAAAAAGGTATACATACAGAGATCAGAAGTTCCCTGGGAGGATAAGCAACAGAGTTGAGTCACACAGGCGTTGAAATATCAAGTGGATAAGTAGGTATCAATCCATTATATAGTTCATGCATCTTTCAAGAAGCAAGTAAGAACTAGTAGGTACAGACTCACCTAATCCTCTTGATTTTCACCAAGAAAACTTGTCAGGTTCTCCCAGTTAACCAGTTTTTCACCTGCAGGTGTTCAGGTGAGCCGACAGCATTTCTGCATTGGTTGCAGCACCTAGGTATGTAAGTGACATCAAATCAATTAAGAGAGAAGGAAAGTCCTGCAAAGGCAAAAGCTCTTCTAGCCTGTGTGTCAGTGTTGCCAGAATGTACAAGCAGAAGAATATTATTCTAATATTCTAATATATTATCCAAGTCAAAGAATATTACATCATAAAAACATCAGAACAGATGTACTCAGTGCCTCTGATTTAAGAACATAAGAAGAGAGGTACTCCGTCCCTCTGTGGAGTTTTTTTTCCTTTCTTCTTTTCAACCTTGAAAATAACGGTATCAATGAACTAACTCTCAAAGAAAGAGAGTTCTGATACCTGTCAGTCTCACTGACGTGGTTTTGGAAGGAAGTGTTCCTGTGTATTCTCTGGGCGTGCTCCAGTGCCCAGTGGCAAGCCGGTCCTGCTTGCCAAGGAGCAGCAGGAACGAGAGGCTCCACAGGAGGAAGGGAGCCGGGTGCCAAATTATAAGGTAGGCAGAGCAGTGGTGTCCTGCCTGGTAGCACTGGTCCTACAGTGCCGCGTGAGGCGAGGAGGACAGGCCTGGTGATAGGAGGCCTGTCAGGTACAGCCAAGTGTCCAGGTCCCCAGACAGGTCATAGGGATGAGGCAGCCTGGAGGCTGGGAGAGGGTCGGGGTCTGGCGTGTGAGTGTAGCTGCAGTGCAGCTGCAGAGACTTCATTTTGAGAGCCATTCTAAGCAAAAGGGGGTATGTTCTGCACGGGTTTCTTCCATTTTTTTTTTTCTCAAAGAGCTCCAAAGAGTTGGTCAAAGCACTTGATATAGCACTTTGTTACCAGAAAGTTGGTGCAGTTGAGTTTAGAGGGTCAGACTCCTGGAAGGGATATAGGACTATGCCGCAGGCCCTGGCATTGCAGTTCTGGAGGTAAGAGAGGCTTTCACCACTGTCTGTATAGTTGCATACATTGCAAATGCTGCTGTGGAGATCTCTTTGCAGTGAGGATGCCTGAAGTCATTTTCTTATTTAAGTCTCCGCTCTCTGGCTTGGCCCTTCATTTGATCTTTAAAAAGAGCTATTCAGTGAATTCCAATTTAAATTATTTGAAATAACAAGAAGATTTTAAAAGCAGTCCAAGATATAGGAAAGCACAGTTGAAAGCTACAGCTGAACTGGCAATTTCATTTTTTGAAACAGATTTATATTCCATCCTCTCGAGACTCTCATCAAAAAAAAAAAAGCCTCAATCCATAAGAGCTGACATCAGGTCAACAGTGACTGTACGAGTGTGTTTTCAATGTCAGTTTAGCCAATGAAAAATTTCAGTGTTCATATATTGCTATAATTCAATACCTAATTGAAAGCTATACAAATATCTCAATGTTTCTTATCACTTAGAATGGTATCTTTGTGAGTTAAGGGCATATAGCTTAAAAATGAAACATGTGCATCAAAGTCATCTTAAGGGGCTGTTATAGGCCATAATGAACTCAGAATGACTATTCATAAGATTAAATACTATATCCTAGAGCCAGCAATCTTACCCTGAGTGACTGCAGGATAACCTCATTTTGCTAACTCAATATTTTATCATTTGCACAGACCATTCCTTAATTACTAGTACAACTTTAATAGCAAGGGTGTACAACTGTGGAGACATCAGTAATTTTAAAAAATTCACTACAGAATATTTATTAGGTTCTCCTCCAGTATTATAAATTAATCTGGCCTGCAAATTAAATTTTGAAAAATACTGATTATAAAAATTAGGATCATTCAAAATTCACCTGTGTTCTTTTGCAACAAGTTAAGATATAAGCTTGGCAGTGGATATAGATCAAACAGGCTCTTGATCTCATATATAGAGGTTAGTTTCATGCTGGCTTTTCTTTGGCAATCTTGCAAACAAATTTAAGAGGGTCAGAAAGAGGTTCTGGGTCACAGTTTTTCACTTTAATTACCGCAGGTGGTGTGGTGGTATTCAAAGTGATCATATAAGAAAACAGTAGAAGAGATTACTATAGACAGCTAAACCATCTTGAACATGACAAGCATTGATGAGAATGAGAGACAGGACAAAATATTAGCTTGGAAAGAAAGACATTCTGCAACAGAGACATTCACAAGTTGTCAGCATAGGGATCACTGCTGAACTGTTTTCTTAGGAATTAATTTATGTAGAATGAAAAAAAAAGAGATAGAGGACAAAGTCCCAAGAAATCCTTTGAAAACTTAGTAAGGAATGAGGAAGGTGGAAAGATTTCTCTGAAGGACAAACTGATGAAGCAATCAATCACAGAATTAACAAGAGAAAAGACAGAAAAAGAAAGACACAGGTGAAAGCAGTACAAGATTCAAGAAGAACCTTGCCAGTAGCCTTGAAGGAAACTGTCCTCTTGAGACATCTGATGCCAAACGATGATTCTGAACTTTGGTTCATAAGTGGGGCTTTGAAATTTGATTTTAATTGAGCAGAATTAGACATACGGCTTTCTGCTTTAGTTTTACTACAAAAAATATGTTTGAATGAGATGGTTCTTTCATAAATTTATTGCTTTTTTCTTTTTACAGCTTTGTAATATATGCTACTAAGCTATATTTTCCCCATTAGATCTTCTCACTCCTCAACAATAACATGTGCAGTTAATATGAGTGAGCTACAATATAAACTTGGAAAATGTATATAGGCAGAAGTCTTTTTTTTTTTTTTTGCAGACAGATGGACTATACAAGCATGTAACTGATTTCCTGTAGATTCTGTTCTGTTTACACCATTAACTTTTTGCAGCATCTCTGCAGGCACAGACTTTAGCGCTGCCTAGTTCCAGGGCATGTAAGGGAGGCAAGGCGAGGCTTCACAACATTATTCTTCTATTACTGTCACAACTATGTCTACTCCTGTATTCTGCATCAAAATCAGGGAGTAGCAGACTCTCTCCCTTTCTCCTTATGAATGTGTGTATGTCCATCACTCCTGGGACTCTGTATGTTGCTGCTTGTGGCCGACCTATCTTCCATCGCCCAGAAATCTAGAAGAGACAGTTAGTATTCCCACTTAAGGCATGTCCACCTTTGGTGACAGCTGCTTTCAGTTGCAAGGTGTGCTCCTGTGACATTGGGTTATGAAACTGTTGCTGTTGCCTCCCATTAGGTATGTAAATGTATGTAATTTTTATGAATCGCCTTCCTCCACAGAGATTATAAATATTCTGTCATCTCTGGTGTCTTTCAATCTGATGTTTCATCTTCTTAACAATGCCCCCATGCAGCAGTTCTGTTAATGTCTTTGTATTTGCTAATCTGGATTCATTTTCTTTATTTCTTTGGTAATTTTGTTTGCCTTCTCTAGAATTAGCTCCTAGTCTTCCTGAATCTCTCTCAATCAGCTGTCATCCAGATCCCTCTAAAAGCTGGTGTCTCTCCCAGGTGTAGGTTTCTGCTTAATCCATGGCAAAGGGGAAATCAGTTTACTTTTCACTGTTAGCAACAATATAAAAAAGCCACTGCTTAGTTTAGTGTTGAGGAGTAGTTCTGCTACTTCTAGTAGACAGTATAGCCATTCTGAAGTCCATTAATGTATCTCAGCACTGTGCTGCTCTCTACCTTTAAACTGCAAGCTGCTCAATGCAGAGACCGTCCTTTCATGTTGTGTTTGTAGAGTCTCTAGCAAGAGATGATCCAAGTCCACCACGAGGGTCTGAAACATAGTGGTAATTGCTACAACAAGCATGGGTTTGTTGCTGTGCCATGAAGAAGAGTCTATTACATTGTCCTAGGAGACAATTTAATATGTCTATCCATTCCTGGATTTTGCAGGATCATCTCCCAAACTGAGAGCGCCATATGTACAACATTGCCATTCAAACAGAAGCAGCAACCAATGTTCCAAAATTTGTCTTCACTTCACCTCTTTGCAAAAAGCAGCTCAGGCCCTACTGTGGCGGAGGTGCAGGACTGGGGGAGGTCAGCCTCCATGGAGGCTTAATAAATTTTAAATCTAAATTCATTGCTGGATTCACGTGAGCAGCTGAGTGGACCCATTTGCAAGTCAAGGCTCTGCAATAGAGATATGCCTTCCTATTCACTTTGTTAGCAGGTTTTTAAACTGTAAATGGTGATGCTTTATTCTGCACTTCCAGCAGTTTCTTTTAAGTGACTTCCACACAGGACAGATTCAATGTTCAACCTTGTGCAGGAGCTGTTGATCACAGAAGGCACAACACAAATTTCCTTGTCCTGCTGCACTTCAGTGGGGTTATTGGGTGTTGCTCTTTAACATTTAATTTCCAGCACATGTACAGCTGATGCTGCCAGTTCTATTTTTATACCGTCAACTGAATAATTAAGCATATAACAGGAAGCTAGCATAATAAGAGGCAAAATATTAAAAAAAAAAAGGCAATAGCTAATTTCTGGAATAACAGAAGTTGTTTTAAGTGTTTTTTATCAAAAATCACCCAATTTTATTTTCACAGTGCTTCTGTAGCTGATGTTGAACACTCTTATGGCAGTTTACACTTAAAAGAATAATTATGTCTTCTGGAGGCCTGGCCTATATTAGAATGCTTGGGGCTAACAGGGTCTGGTATCTGTGTAATATAGTATTGCATTAAAATTTTGACATTTTATTTTAATAACATTTCTGGATATGGATCAGTTAATAAACTTTGTTTTATCTACCACCTAAGAGATATCTGACTACAATTGTTTAATGGATATTGCCCTAAAATGAAATTTGGAACATTTCAGACTATCAGTCTAAGGGGAAAAAAATTCTTCATAGGAAATATTCCTCATTACAGACTTACTTTTACATACCTGAATTTTATTTATTTATTCAGCCAGCATTTGTGCCTTTGAAAATCTCCTACAACAATATGGAAGCTATTGGATATAAATACTGGCATTGCACCTCTGCAATGAAAGCCGTACAGTCCAACCACAGCATGTGCTGACCCTGGCCACTCACTTGGCCAGCCCCCCTGCCACTCTTTGGCCCCAGATGAAGCCTATGTATCTCCTATGCCAGGGGCGTGAAGTTGTCAATTAGGTATCATCTCTGCATCATGACATGGAGAAAACTATGAAGCTTCTGTCTGCCCCATCTTTCTCTCTTGGTGGTGGCTTCTGGGGAGGGGAGCCCAGAGGCAGGAGGTCTAAACCCCATGGTTTAGACGCATGACTGTGCTCCATCTGCCTCTCACCCGAGGGACAAACCCAAGTGCTTGAGGTCTAAAACCTGATGCAGGCAGATGCAAGCCAGCTGTAGTAGGAACCCAAACGGAACAGACCCAGGCTTATAGCCCTATTGCACAGTCCTTAGCTCAAACCATCTTCTTCTTTTCCTTCTTAGCATTTCTGTAGGCAGAGATACTACCTCTTAGTATCATCGCAAATAATATTTTTAATAATAATTATATATATTCTATCACAATATATTATTATTATATACCACATCCACTGGTTTCACTGGAGTTGAACCACAGTAGCTATAACTCTTAAAACTAAGCCAATGAACAGCGCTGACTGCGGTAAAGCAGGCACAGCTTTGGCAGAATAACATCAGAAGTAGTGGCTCTTATGGTAAACAACAAGTAACTAAGTTGCGGCCTTTCACTGAAGGATTATATAAGAGCATTACTGATTAACTGCATGTAAATGGCATAATACTTGTTCTGCTAATTTATTGAGTAAATAAAAACAGTGGCTGTGGCAGAACTACCAGTAAATGTACAAATGGAGCTTGCTTGATTACTGCCAGCAGCAACCAATGCACTGATAATGGGACAGTGGCAGACAGCCCCACTGTTTCTCCAAAATGATAAGTTGGAATGGCTTATCCAAAACTCTGGCATACATTTTCTTTGAGTTCTTATGAACTGTTTTTTGACATAAAAACACTGAGAGAGAAGGGGAAAAAATAAACACACAAAGTTGATGCTAAGACATCCTAGTTAGAGATTGGATTTATTTTTATGGCACAAGTGAAAATAACCAGAAGTGACCTTTTCAGTCAGCAGGTACCATTCAACTTTGTCAGTTTAACATGAATGTGGATATTGCAGCTTCTGGATTGAAGTATGAAATGTCAAAATCATCAACAGCAGATGAACCATCATGGGATATTTGTTTGGCTTGCAGAGTTATGTTTGCCAAGAAACAAAACATAACAAAACTTACGTATGTCACAGAATTGCAGAACCGTTGAGGTTGGAAGGGACCTCTGGAAATCATCTAGTCCAGCTTTCCTACTCAAGGCAGTGTCACTTTGAGCAAGTTGTTCAGGGCAATGTGAAAATCTCCAACATTGGAAAATGCAGTCTCTCCTGGCATCCTGTGGTCTTCGATCACCTTAGAGTAAAAAAAAAAAAAAAAACCTATATTGTTTAAACAGATTTGCCTGTATTTTAACTTATGTCCATTGCTTTTTTTTTTCCCCGCTTTTTTTTTTTTACCATTGAGAAGAGTCAGGTTCTGCCTTCTTCACTNCCTGGCATCCTGTGGTCTTCGATCACCTTAGAGTTAAAAAAAATATATATTGTTTAAACAGATTTTCCTGTATTTTAACTTATGTCCATTGCTTTTTTTTTTCCCGCTTTTTTTTTACCACTGAGAAGAGTCTGGTTCTGCCTTCTTCACTGCTCCCCATCAAGTATTTCTATACACTGATAAGATCTCCCAGTCTCCNACCATTGAGAAGAGTCAGGTTCTGCCTTCTTCACTGCTCACCATCAAGTATTTTTATACACTGATAAGATCTCCCAGTCTCCTCAGCCATCCGTCTAGGAAGGCAGCATCAGAAGAATGCTTGAGGGAAGGGGGACTTTATCAAATACTCCGGGATGATTATGCTGAGGATTTTCTGCTATTCCTATACCTAGTCTTTTGTCATTCTTACAGAATACTAGCAAACTTTTATGTAAGCAAACAATTCAGATAGGAGCAGCTATGCATCAGTCTTAAGTGTTGGCCCTTATTTTTCGCATATTTAAGAGACAATTTATATAAAAAGTTTATAAGTCTATTTAGTTTAGCTTTGGGTTTGGTAATTCACAAATCTTGAAGTGACTTTGAATATTTCCAGCAAGTATCGTATGGTTTTCTGAAGCCTTCTACAGAAATCAGAATAAAATGACCATTGTAGAAGAAACATAACTACATAGACAAGCAAATCAAGATTCACTGGGACTGAGACGACTCAGGCCCTTCTGAATTCAAATATGTACTTCTCTTTGATTTGTCATTACCTGAAGTATTTCTCTAAGAAACAGCAAAGTAACAAAGGTAAGAAGAATTTTAGCAGCTCAGCATATGAATTTTAGATACTTTGACTCAGCTAACTGACGCTGCTGGAAGGAAGAAGGGACAGACCAGCTAACCTGGGGACTGATGCTATAAGAGAATTCTGCTTTCTGCAGACATGGCTGTGCACACACATGGGAAAGAAGTCACAAAAGCACAACAAAATGTCAGCAGTAGAAGTTTAATTAGTGTGATCTTAGGTAAAAGATGAGATAAACTTTTAGAGGTGGAGTGCAGGCTGAAAAGAGATGTAGAACTATGAGCAAAGCGAGACTCCCACTCTGTTCAGAGAAATTAGATTTTGTAGGTGTTTGAAATAACAGAATTATAGTAGAGAAAGAACAGACTTCGTATCAATTTCCTCTCCTGTATGACTAAACTTTCAGGTCAAGCATATCCCTATTTGGATAAGAAAGAAACAGAAATGTCATTTTTGCTGATCCAAGGTGGAAAGAAGACACTCACTGAACTTAAAGTTGATTGAGAGTATTTAAACAAAACCTATTATAATAGCTAGAGGCTTTACTGGAGAAGCTTAGGAAACCTGCAGATGCTGCCAATGGGCTGAAAACCTGCAAAATCTGCAAAACTTGCAGCTCTAATTTCTATTGGGGAAAAAATATTTGAGACAACATTGAAACCTGGTATTTGAGTTGGTGTTATTTTTAGGACATTTGATTGCTGTTTAGGAGAACAAAAGTGGTCTATCTGCTTAACTTTTCTAGACTATCTCCGTAACTTTCTAAAATATGCTGACAAAGATCACCTCTAAGTATCCATTTTAGTACAAAATCAGTGCTTGTAAAATAAAAATTCTGTCATCAATTTGCACAACAAACTTTTGTTCTCTTGACAAAGTCCTTGTTATCTCACACAAAATCACCCTCACAGGGTATGGATTAGCTGTGTTTTTATTTGGAAGCCACTTAATGTCTCAGATTTCATGAGTGATTGATAGCTCTCCATATTTGAGAGGAAGAGCTGGCATATAAGAATGAATGAGACAAGATGAGACAAGAATCACAGAAAGAGCCCTGTTTGTGATACTAGTTCACTTGCAACAAATAGAATATTTGATAAGAACCAAAAAGTAATTCTTATTAATAAATTAATAATAAATTAAAACTAGAACTAAATGTTGGGATAATCTGTCAGGAACTCCATTTGAATGTGAGAGAGTCATAAATCAGGGAAAACTCTGCCCAGCGGTTTAAACCACTTGCTACTGGAGAGTAATCTGCAACATTCAAGTCTCTGGCAGCATTTTTAACTAATGAATGCACTGTAATTAAGTCATTAGCAGTTGTTCCAATGACTTTACAACTCTAAGCCTCTGAGCCTCTAGAAAGCTAGCTATTTTAGAGGTTGTAAATTTTGCATAAATGTGCCAGACATTTGCACAAGGCTTTTTTCAGTCAACAAAAGTGCGTTCAACAGATTTCAACTTTATAGATCCTATACTTCTATTCCATGTTTACTCAGATTGCATAGCAAGGCTGGCAATAAACACACATCCTTTCATACTAAATAATTCAGGCCCTTCTTTAATTTGGGGGCTGAAACAAAATCTCCTACAGCCACAGCTGCATTAGGGATTATCGTAGTTGGCAGTGCTGACTCTATGCAATAAAGAACAATACCAAATGTACAAAGGACATTACTGTGACAGAGTGGGACCTGCTCTAACAAGTTATGAATATGTAATGTAAAATGGAGCTTGACAAGTGTTTTTGTTCTTCATGCAGTAGTCCTGCAAAATGTGAAAACTGTACTCTTAATTGACTCTTGCAATGACTAATTAAAACCCAATGCCATGTCACACCAGATCTCATATTGTTCGGTGCTACTCCTTGGCTATGCCGCATGACTCAGAGGCTTCCCTATAGAGGATCTGCAGGCTGGAGCACATCGTCCAAGTCTGTACTGCAATCTTTTGGCAAGACTGACGATTTACAACCTACTGGTATGTGCTGCTATGTAGCATCCCGTGAGAACCTCACCTCCTTCTCATCTCAATTCTTTGCCCTAACATGAGATCAGAGGTAGCCCTTCCAACCTGAGTGACCAGTAGTTTCCTGCCCTTTTTTCATCATGTGAATACCATTATGTAAAAGAAATTCTGTCTATGGAGAAAGAGGGAGAACAGGTCACTGCACACTCGTGACTAGTTAAACTTCCTATACTTACACGCTCAGAAAATACACTAGTGAATCTGACACCAAGGATAGCGCATGCAACTTGTAGCACTCTCAAGACCTGGGGCTCCACTGAAGAGGGCCCATTCCATGAGGAGTGTCCTATGTTACCAGTCTCTCCAGCACATGAGTTATGAACTATTGTGTGCTGCAAACCTCAGCACAGAGATTCGGGCAATCAAAAAGTGATGTGCGGTGATTTTGTGTGTGATGGATTCTAACCAGTACAATAGACTGAAAAAGCCTTGTTTTCCTTCAGCATAAACAAAAAAGTTGCAAAAGGTTCTGGACAGCCTTGTTGCTTTAAAAATAACACCACATATGTCAATACACTTAAGTTTTTCTTGTCTCTGATGGTCCATGCTTATTTTTTCAGCATTGAGAGAATAAGAGTGTGAGTAATGTATTATCATCTTCCAGTTTGGCAGATTACCCATGTAGCTGGGCAATGATTTGAAGAGTATCGGCACAATCCAGTACTAGTTAATCATTTTAAAAGGAAAGGTAAGATTCTTCAACATTCACAATACACCAGGTGTTGGGCCTGCAGGAAGTAAAAAAATAAATAAAATCACCTGATGTAATTTCATCAAATCTAACTTTAGTTTTTCACATACTTGCAAAAAAGTAATGTCACAAGACTTCATCAAGGATCATGAGAACTTGCAGTCTAACCAGTGCCTGCATAAGTCACGACCAAGTTAAAAACAGGCAGCCTGAGAGACTGCACCAGATCTTTTAAAACTGAGCCTTACTGACGCACCAGAATAAAAGAACTGATATGAAACTGATATCTGTTAATCAGATTGAAAGGAATGGGATACCTCAGTCGGGGCACATCTTCAGCCTTGGTCTGCCTTGGTTCAGCTCTGCTTAGGGCCACATTCTGGTTGCAGTAGCAATTACAGCTCCTAATATATGAAAAATGCGGCTCCTGCATGCTGTCACGCACTGGAAGTTTGCCTGTCAATCACTACACGATCTATCAGGATAAGTACCGTCTCAGAGTGCATCCAAGGCAGCAGGCAGCTCAGCTACAGCATAAATGCACTCGAAAAAACTGAGTTGCCAAATCTCCCTTGATCTTCCAGCACAGTAGCAACTTCGTGTTGGCAGACATGAGCATTTAAGAAAGATAACCTTCTGTTACTCTTGTGGCCCTAGTACTAGCTGACTAGCAACATCATGGGAGACAAGACAAATGACCCCAGAACAAACTAACAAAGCAGTAGCAAGTGGCAAACAAGAAAGAAGCTCAACTGTCGGCTCTATCAAACGGCACTGAAGAGGCTACATACAACTCTGAAACAATGTTCTTGAGTCTCCAGCATGACTGATAGATGAGGTTGCTGTCCTTACTTGATGAGTTTATTTCTGTATGCAAATCTGGCTTTGTATTGTATGTTTGGTGGATAACCTTTGCCACTGCTAACGATGACCTCTTCAACACACTCAGAGCATGCACTTGTCACACACAAGAGCCTAGTGGCTTGCTTGGGATGCTGCATTCCACTTTTAAGAGTGGGGGAAAGTAACATGGAAGTTTAATTATGTAAAATAAAATAGTTTCCTTGCTTAAGAGCTAGAGATGTGATTTAGCAAGTTGGGGATTGACATTTAAGAGTGTAGTGGTGAGTCAGATTGGAATCCAGGCTCTGCCAAAAGGGTGCTGTTGAGAACAGAATGAAATGCAAATGTAAACTCTGTGGAGCTCTAATCCTGATTGCAACGTTACTCACAAAACTCAGCCCAGATCTACCCCAGATTCATCCTGCTGAGCTTTTAAAACGTAACTGTGACACTCCAATTAGAATGTCCTACAATCCATCCCATAGTTCATAGAGAAAAAGATCCCCAGAGAAATCAGCCTGGGAACCCCAGATTTCAACTTCCTGCTAGCACTAGTGTCCCCAGTATTTACTTTCCTTTTAAAAGAAATGCCGTAACTGTATCACTCTTTACATCTGTGAGTTGTAGGAGTTAGGTTGTCAGTAGAGTGCTCACAAAGATCTCTTTTAGACACCAAAACTAGAACTCTACTCTTTCTTCTTTTCTTTCATAGCTTGCTGTTTTGCCTACTTTATTATTCTTCTGTAATGACTACTGAGGATTACTGTGGCTTATGACCATACTCTAGCAGGTGCCATTCTGCACAAATAACAGGTATCATTTACATCCATGCTGCTTAGTTATAAATGTAGCATTTTTATAGCTATCTGGAACATAACTCCAACTGGTTATGAGCAACCATAGACACAGGACCCCAAATAAAACCTCTTACATGTCGTACTAGCATGTCCCAGTTGGTGACTAGTCCTCACTGCCACCAGGGAACACTGCTGTGTTGTCTATGCAGACCTCCCAGGTCCTTTTCCAAAATGTTGCTTTCTGATTGACATACATGCGAGCCTCTAGTCTGTACTGTGCCTGGGATCGTTCCATTCCAGGCGCAGGTCTTTGCCCTTATTCAACATCACAAGAATACTGTTGGCCCTTTCAGGCCAGCTCACCAAGTTCCCTTGGAGCAGCAACCCTGTCCTCTGGTGTATCAACCACTAACCCTAGCCTGCTGTTGTCCAGGAGTATCCTTGAATACATCCATTTTTGCATTTCAGAAGGAAAAAAAAAAATCCCACTTCTTTCTTGTCTCTTTCTGAAGCCTGAATGAGCCCATATGAAGGAGATCATTATAAAGTGAAATAAGAAAGTATGTGTGACAGAGACAGATTACCGTGACACTACACTGGTGAAGCTCAGAAAAAGTAACTGAAGAGGACAACTCTTTCAGTATGCTTTTGTTTTAAGGTCACAGGCAATGCAAAATCCCTATTTGCCTGTAAGGTGTATATATATATGTTTGCTGGTTTTGTTTGCTGGGAAGAGAGCATAATGTACAGTATCGCAGTACAATGATACAAATCTGCAAAGTCACCAACTAGATCAATAAAATAAAAAATGCAGTTTAAAACAGACCAAATAAATATAAAATAAGTTCTCTGAGGGCAAAGAACTAGAATAGTGTACAAAGTTCATGAACTGTTAAGGAAGAAGACTCAAGTTCTTTCAGCCTTCATACTAAGTCTTCAAACTGTATTAAGTTTGTATTTTAATATATACATTGTACTATGTGTAGATTGTAAATCAAGAGAGATGATACCACTAGCAAAACAAAATAAGTAAACATTTTGCTTCTATCAAGAAGTTGGGCTTGTTTTACCATTTTTCATTTTGCAGATTGAATTGAAGTGATAACACTCAAGAGAAATATCTTTCATTTTTGAATAGAAAATTTCAAGATGATTTAATGGAAGCTATGAAGAATTTTAAGGTGCCCTCTCAAGATGAAGAGCAGTGGTAGTCCTCTCCAGTTCCATCTTCCCACCTTTCACTGATTTTCAGCTAAAATTCTCTGAGTTTATGAACATCTAACTTTTGAAAATGGTCAGACTTGAAAACACTTATCTGCACTATCCTACCAGTAAACGAAAATTCTGCAATCACACTTTACACCTATAACTAAGAAAGCAGTAGCTCTCCCCATCCTATAAACCAGCTTCCCAGCTGGGCAAAACTGAAACCCTCTGAAGGTCTTTAAGGACTGTTTGATTTTGATTTTTTCCAAGATGAGACCAATGATCAAAGCACACCCACATCACATACAGGAGATCTAATTTCAAGACTCTCACTGGTGTTAGGCATAGCAGGGATTCGAATACAGGTTTCACAAGAAAGTGCCCTTACCAAACTTTTATAGTGCTAAAAGGAGCAATTCAAAAGTTAACTGCGATCCAGGACAGCGGCAGTAGTAGTGCTCCCTGTTAAGCACTACTCTATTGCACAGATGCTTAAGCAGGACCTACCGCAATCACAGCCTATCTAAGTTCCCTGAGTTAAAAGTTCCATTGTTTGGGGAAAGAAAGTTCAGGATCTGGCTTCAGATGATGTGGAATAGACCTTCATGGGAAGAGTCTGGTATTCCTGGTGAAAGCATAGAAAACAGTCACAGAAATGTGGGTTGAAAAGGACTCCTGGCAGCCACCCAACTGTCCTCCTGCTCAAAGCTGGAGTGCCGCCAGCTCCATACCAGCTCTGCTGGGGCTTTGTGTAGCTCAGTCTTGAATATCCCAAAGGAGAGAGATTGTACCATCTCTCTGGATAACACAACCCAGGCCTACACTATCCCCTTTGTCACACAGCTTTTTCTAAGACCCACACTTAACCTTCCAGGCCCCAGTATGAGGCCATTTTACCTTACTGCATTGTTTGCCTCTATGAAGAAGAATTTGACTCTGTCATCTCTGCAACTGTTCCTCAACTAGAAATAGACTGTTATTAGACACCTCTCCTCTTTCCCGTTTCTCCACTGATCCTTCAGTCTCTCCTTGCAATTCATGTGATTGAGACTCCAGATCATCTTGGTCACCCTTTCCTGGAGCCTCTTCAGTTTTTTTACCTGTCTTTTGAACAGGGATACCAAAAATATACACAATATTCCTGGTGCAGCCTCACTAACATAGGAGAAAAAAATAAACTTTTTCTGACCATGTTTCTCCTAATGTGGCCCACTGCGGCCAGGCAGTTCCTATCCTGTTTCAATAGATGAGAATATTCTGTCTCAGGAAAGAACTTGCAGTTTATCCACTGAATTTCATGAGGTTTCTGATGGCCCAGTCTTAGAATTTGTGAAGGTCTACTTTGAAGCTGTGCTAGCTGCTATGGCAGCCACTTAGGTTAAGAGCTTTAGTTAGTATCATCCACAAATTTATGATGAGAGAGTCAAAAAAGTAGGATCCTCTACGGAAGGAGCTGAAATACGCCTTGGCAGGATGGAAGTAAAGAGCACTGGTTTCCAAAATTAGAAGTTTTTTGCCTAAAAATCTAAAGGGCTGTGGTTGTTGCTATTGAGAAGAGTAGCCAAGTAAACTCTTTAGTAAACCCTACAATAGGTCACGTGAAGGTTTTGCACCTTTTCTTTCCCTTTTCTGCATCTATTGCAAAACAAGCATATTACCACAAGAATTGCAATAACAATTTAACCTTATCTTACAAAAAGAACATAACCTGAAAGCTCTTCCACTGATCCATGACAACATGAGGATCTATCCACTTTGCTTGAGATGCCTAACAATAAAGGATACAAGCCTGAGCTAGTCCTTTTTTTATAGCTATAGTCAAAAGAAGGAACCTGTGAAGAGCAATTAATCTCCCTTATCTGAGCTGAGTTAGCATGAGAGGCATCACCTTCTGGAGGTGTCTATTCACTAAATTGCCTATAAATGGAGCCTAGAGGGACTGCCTCGGACTTAGACGTCAAACTTAGATGATTCCCACATTACTAACAGTGGAAGTTTGCTGATGATTTGCAAGCTAGAAAGGCAAAGTGAGTTCCTCTTCTAAATCTGAACTGGTTATATAAAGTGAACAGGAATGAAAATGCAGTTATATTTTGATAGAGTAACAAACATACAAATCTAAATGCAAAAATGGCGTTTAATGGTGCCATTTGCATCACTCTCCAAATCTAATGTGTAACCATAATGCTTCTTTTAGTGCAGTGTAAAATGTACAGTATGTGCTTAATTCAAAAGTTTGAAACCTACAGACTCTGAAAAGTTGAACTATGATTCTTATTACAGTGGAAACCTTATATCTATCCTCTTACTTTATTCATATCACCTACAGACTTCCAGTATACAATGATAAAATAAATGTGTGACATCTCTTAATTTTATTCTCAGTTGCACATCATTATTTTATATGATTAGTCAATACTAATTCATGAATAGTTAATTCACTATTCATGAAGACATGAGAACTATGGGGCCGTAATAGTAAGGTAAAATGACACAATAAATTTCCCAATAGTCTACTAAAAAAAAAATGGTCCAAAGCCAAAATTTTACTGTTACTCATCCCACACATCACAGCAGATTTCAGTTATCAGCATCTCTCTGTTTTTCAAAGCTGTAATCTGTATGAGTCGCAAGAGCATTGTGAGGGTTCATGCACATTTCATGATTTTTTTTGACTGTGAGAGGTAGATCAAAAGGCATTTTGGCAAGGAAACAAAGGACCCCTAAGGAACAGGAACTACCAAAAAGGACCTTTGTTGAGAATGTATCCTCCTCCTCACTTGTGAACAGGAGAAGCATGCATGGAGTGAACTGAGACCGTGGCTTGCCTTCGTGCAGCCAGGAGGTATGACAGACTAGACCAGACTAAGCCAAACAGGAACTCACAGAACAAACGCGCCCAGTGGTGGAGTCTGGAATGGAAGAGGAAGCGCTGCTCTGCCGCCAGCATGGGAGCGGTCCTTCCCGAGGGCCAGAGACACCGCTGCAGTGTTGTTTGAAAGCCGTTACGCACACGGCCTGACTTCCACATGAGGTATTTCCAAGGCTTCCCAACTGTGGAGATCAGAGTGCCGTTACAGCAGTGCCGTTACTTCCATATCTGTCAAAAAAGAATGGATGGGGTTTGTGAAAAATATTACATCTTAAATATGACAAGGTTTGTTTCATGCTTTTTTTCCTTATTTAAAATGTATCATTTCTTTAAGCTCTTTCTGCTTTTAGTTAATTACATAAAAGATCCAACTGTGCAAAAGAACAAAAGATTTTTTCACTCTAAAATAAATTTCTGCTTCATAAATAATCCTGTGGAATTTCAGTAGAGCTGCAGTTCATATGGTCAGTGCTTCCGCACTTCTCCAAGGGTTATTCAAAGGAAAAGCATTAAATAAATCCCATTCAGTTGAAAGACAGAGCAGTTCAGGAGTGGGCAAAATCTTACTCAGCCTGCATGAAGTCTGAGAGAGAGAGAAAGAGAGAAGGAAAGAAAAGAAACAAAGAAAAGAGAAAACAGAGAAAGAGGAAGGAAGAAAGAGATACATATTCACTAACACTGGTGGAATTTAAGTAGGCTTTAGGAAGAAAGGAGAAAGAGATAGATATACATATCACTTAATGACAAAGTTCTGACAGATATTCTTATCTCATAATTTTATTCATAACCGCAGTATTTTCCAGAGAGTGATGCAAAGCAAGAATCCAAATTGCTTGAAATTTATTGATATATATATATACATATATCTTGAAATATATGGATAAGATTGACTAGCTTTCTAACACAAGGATCTGTCAGGTGCCTGAAGTTAAACAGGGATATGAACCTTGCTTCTGTCAGAAATAAATTGGAGATTGATGTTCAGTCTACCAAAGGCATTGTGGTACATAATGGTGAGAAAATCCAGTAGAGCAGTAGTAGTGTAAATAAAATATGCCTATAATCTGAAATCCAGGACGTAGAATCTTCTTGCTACATATGTTGCAGCCATTACTTTCAGATTTAGTAGATTTTGCTTCTATAGTTGTCTTATCTATATTTTTATAGGACAAGTCCAGCTCACAAAAAGCTAGTTCACCAGGCATATTTTCAGATCAAAAGCATATTAAAAGAACTGAAAGCAAGGAGGATAGGACTGTCTGATGGACAAGTGTTTATACTGGAAAAGGGTAAGGCTGCAAATATCTCTCTGAAATGCAAATTTCCCAGAACAATGGGACATTTGGATCCCATATGTTTGACCCATTAAGTGAATTATCAGACCAGAAGGGATATCTTCAAAGTCTAGTCCCACTTCACACGCCATAACATTTTATTGTTTAGTTCCTTCATTGAAGTAATAAGAGTTCACTGGCTGTATCATATCTAGTTTAAAGAAGATTTCAAGAAGAGAAGAATCTATAAAATCTCTAGATAAAGTTACTCTAGCAGTTATTTACCCATCCTGTTTAAATATGCTCCCCTCTGTACCCTGAATTAATCACATTTTACTTTAGAGATTGAGAAGAATCATGCCTTGACCCACTAGATTAAACTGTCACCTTGTATCAGAAATGTCTGTGTGTAGAAACCATGATAAAGTAATGCTTTGACAAACTAAATAGATTGAGTTTCTTCACCTCTACTAACAGGCAGTCTGTCCAGACCTTTGACATTTCTGGAATGATTTCAAGAGATGTTTAAAGCACCAGCACCACAACTGGTCTTACAATCCAAACAGTACATACACTAGTACAGAAATCATATAAATCCCTAACTCATATATTTCTTCATCATGCATATATGCATATCCCTTGGTTTTCTTAATCCCATACTGCACATCAAGTTTGTTCCAGCATCTCTTGACTAAGCCATCATTAAATACCATGCTGCATATTTAGGGACAGCAGCCATGGAAAATAAGGGCCTGAAATATCTGAGTTGTAAGTACCAAGAGGCACTCTGATATCTGAAGTGAGCACTATCTTATAGCAAAATACACTGTAGAGTTGGAAATACCTGAGCTAGCTTCAAAAGCACTGCTGTGAAAGCACTAAACTCTGTGTGTGCTAAATTTGTCTTGTTTCTTGGCAGTCTGCAGCATAGACATACCGGGTGAGATTCATCTGTCCAAATGTAGGCATATACATCTGAGCCAAACACCCTTGGCTCCTATATGGACATCTTATCCTAAAGTAGGTGTCTGAAATAGATTACATGAGTCAAGTCTTCAAAGAGTCTACTTCCCTCCAGTGATCACATAGGGATCCTAGAATAGCTTAGAGGTAGGCACCTCCAGGCTGTAGTAAAGTCTGCCAAATGAAGCCCACCCATTCTAAGATGAGAGGCTCTTGAAAAAATTATGCAGAAATTTTCAGAAGTCCTGTTTTTATTTCTTTCCGCTTCCCTCTTCCATCAAGTTTGATATAGAAAAAAATGAGAATTGGAACTAAAATTAAAAATAAATCAAACTTTTTCATTCAAAATAAGCATTTTGGAGGATTACCTAAAATTATTGATACTTCTTCACTTCAAATCTTCATTTCAATTTTCAAATGAAGGTACTTTGTTAAAAAAAAATCATCTTCAGCAAGGTACATTTCTTAGAAATATCTCTCCTTGTGAAAAACAGGAACTCTTTTTCATTTCAAAATTTTAATTGTTTCTACCCTTCTTTTCAGAAGAGAGTGCTCACCTAGAACGAAAGAAGGTGATATAATACGAAAGTTTTTGGAAAGAAAAGTTACCTTTTTTATTCTGGCAGCTGTCACCATGAAAGTCTTAAAAAAATGCTGTTGATCTCCCTTTCATTTATGAATATAAGTGAACTGACTTATTCCATTGAGGCAACACTTGCACAGCAAATTTACTCACATTCACCCTTATGTTCACTAGCTAAACCAATCAAGAGGCCAATCCCTCTTCTGTCAGAGAGAGGTGAGGAATTCTGTGATCAATTTCAACAGGAACAACAGTAGCAGCATCTATTGCTTGATACTATTCCTACCAATTTTACATTGGTTACTTGGGAAACTTTCCCATTTTTCACTGAAACATTTTTTGCCAGCAATGGTAGTCATACCCAACCTGTCGCTTAAAAAACACATACTAGTTACAGTGTGAACTGAATAACTATTGCCACAGTTGATCTTCATTTCTTTGTAAATATTAGTAATTATAATACAAATCATCATTAGGGTTTGAAAAAAAATTAAGAACTCTACATCAATCCAGGTAACAATTTTTTTTTTCTTCTGCTTAGAATGAGTCTGGTGTCATATTGATGAATTGGACGCTATGTATAAATGGTGCTCACAGCCAGAGATCCCAAAAGGTACGTGTACCTCATCATTGCAGTGATTTATACTGCGAGAACATGGGAGCTGTGTGGGAAGAGCTCAAGGTGCCTAGAGGTAAGATGTCTCAAAAGTTATTTGAGGAGATCTCTGTGCTTCCACAAAAAGTAGAGGGAACTGAATCCTCACGTGCATTTTTTTCTTCCTTTTAGGTGGTGTTCATAATTATTTTACATTAACCCCTTTTTGTAGTGTTCTCCCAGGATTCCTGGGATGCAATAATTTGACAGAGTCAGGAAGATGTATGCATTCAAATGTCATTCATTTTCCAAACTCAGTTATCCAGCATGGTACTGTTCTTAAAGTTGCTTTAGGTAGATGGCATGAAAAGGTTTCAGAGATGCAATCTTGCTGTTGTACTGTGTTTTTGTTCTTCAAATTCATCCATTTTCCATGTTCATCACTTTTGTTTTGTTTTGTTTTGTTTTGTTTTGTTTTGTTTTGTTTTGTTTTGTTTTGTTTTCCTCAGTGGTTCATACCTATAGTATTTACACCTATGAGAATTACTGTTTTATTCTGTACTTCATCACTATTTCACTTTTTTCCTGCTTTGAAGAGAAGACTGAAGATGTTACTGCTTTAAATGGTGACCTAAGGTACAAAAAATTCCCAGTACTGTTTGTTACACTAAGTTGCAACACATTCCCAATACAGTTTCTAAAAAAAAGTTAAATGGAAACTTCAGCCTTGAATTGAGATGGAATATTATTTGTCAAATTTTCATTTATTTTGGTGTATAATTAATCTGAAGTTTATCATTTTGTCCAGTGTTTCTTGCAGATTTTTCAAGTTTAAGCAAAAAGAATGAAAAGGTTATAATCCAAAAGATTGAAATTTCATTATTACTAACTACACTAAAATGTGTTTTTCTCATCTCCCCATAAAATGATCATACCAGAGGGAAAAAAAGCTTGTGTTATACAGGTTGTCACAGATTCTTCTGTGAAAATATTATTCTCCACAATCAATACGAATGTGATATAAAGTAACATTGTTACAAAGATTTTCTCCTCAGAATTTTTGATGAATGCAAATTTAAAGTTCATGTTTTAAGATAAGACTGAATGTCCAAAACATTAATTATGGATCAGTAGATTTCAATAGAAGCATCTATAAAGTATTTAAGAAACAAGATTCTATAAATAATATCAGGTTATAAGTATCCAACCTTAATACTTGTGCGGTAGAGTGCATTTTTATTTAATAACAGTGTGATGCAAGATCATTTACAGAGAACAAAAACATAAATTTCATTTTTAACAATAAACAAAATAGATCTTTCAGTGAGACATGTATCCTCTGAGCCATATAAACCCTGTATATGAGTTAGAAAAGAAATAACATTTCATCTAAAGAGACTTTGGGGGAATATGAGGCATTACTTTCATCTTTTACTTATCAATTTGTCAGACTTCCTGAGAGTTGTGTCTGTGTTTATAGCACCTAGTATATAAGCGTGCAGAATTTCTTAACTTCCTGGCCATGCCACTGCACTCACTGGCCCACTTTATGGTCTTTTCTGTTACAGGATAGGCAAAAATCCATGACATTTGGATTTGTTGTAATACAATGATTGTGTGAGACCTGTTCACTTCTTTAACTCCTATTTTTTAATAGCCTTACTGTGTACCCACATTAATTATAATTAAAATGATAAGTGATAGTAGTAATACTCATTATGTTGTGCTTATATTAACAGCACTAGCAGCACTTCTATCTTGCCTCATAGCAAACTGTAAATCCTGCTTGATTTTCATAAGTCTCACTGAACCACAACACTCCTCGTGCCCCTCAGATGTATGAGGTCTTAGCATTGTAGTACAATCAGAAGAGTTTGTTTCAGAAGCTGCAGTAACTTGCGCATTGTTTTTATACATTATGAAGCTTAGGCATTTTCTTCTAATTTCCAGATTCTCATTCCCTCGACAATGGTTGACTCTTCAAAAAGCTCCCTAACGACAATGGCAACAATGGCAGAATGCAAGTATCCTGCTGGGAAATGGCAGCATCCACATGAAATACATCTGTCACACTTTTTTTTTTTTTTTTTGGTAACACATCATTATGAAAGGAACAGACAAACTTGTAAACTTTAGCACTCAAAACTATCTCAGAATTTTATATAAAACAATCTTTCAGTTATTATGTGCATTCAGCAGGCATATTACCATGGTTCAGAAGTTTGGTTTTATGGTGTATGCTGAAAATATTTTCATGGAGTGTGAACCGTGGAATTTCTTTTACAGTTCGTATGCAGAAGTGGTCCCTGGAAGACAAGAAAAGAACACAGAATTTTATACTCCCATCTGGGAAAAAAAAAAAAAAAGCAACTGAGTATTTGCATCCCCTGAAAAGTTTCCTCCATAAAATTTAGTTTGAAAGTTTTCATGACACAGAATATCCTACTGTGTCTCACAGGTTTTTTTTCCCCCTCACTAGGAATAGTTCTGAAGCTCAGAGTCCACAGAGGGGATTAAACAGGTAGGTGGGAAACAGAAGTCCTGCAAAAACTGAAAGAAAGACAAACCAGCAGGACAAGACATCAAGCTGGGCAGAGGAGTAAAGTTTCACATAACAGACTACTTCCATCATTAAAAACATCTCTCTGTAATGTCTTAGTTTCCTCAAACTACCAACAGCTCTGTGTAAATTAAAAGAAAAAGAAATAGTACAATTGTGTGTGAAAAAAGAAATCAGATGTCAGCCATGTGACTGGTGGTCCTGAATATTCCGTAGCCCATATGAGCTGGGGGCTGATCAACACCCCATAATATTGAATAAATGAGTGTTCTATATGCACAGCTGTGTTGTACATGTGCTATCCAGTAGGCATGAATATGTTTTTGTAAAGAAACCCTAGATAAAAGCAAACCCCTATACATGTCAGAGTCTTAAAAATGGCATTTTAAAACATAGCACTTTACTTACAGTCAGTAAAGACAGCACTTGTTAAGGCTTGTTTTATCTTACAGCACCACTCACACCTCAGTAAAACTGTTAATAAAAGATTAATTTTAATTGCATTATTGAAGAAAAATAATCAGTTAATTGGTCAGGGTGAGTGCTCGTTTAAAAACAATGTCTGGCTCGATTACCACTAGGGACACTACTGATATTTAGCACTTGCACCCTGGACTAACACTTAGAACTGAAACGACCTCATACTCTCCAGTAGATCTCAAGACAGTTGCCTGAAGCCGCCAACACGAGCTCTGACATATTACAATTAGCAATATTCTCTTTCTGTGGGTGTGTGTGGTTCATTTCTTCCCCAGAAGGTCCAGGGAAAAGGAGGGAGAAGAGATGAAGTTTAAAACCAGGGAAATAGAAATGACCATTTAGAGCAGTCCTGCTATTTCTTTGGCTCTAGGATATACCTGTGACATACAACTACTGTATTCATGTGGTAGACTGAAATATGCAGGATAGTTACGGCTCTAGGGCTGTCAGGGTCCTTTGCTAAACTGCAGTATTTTGCACAGTTGCCACAGAAATACTGCACAATGCCTGCATGTTTCTTAAAGTCCTTTTCCAAGTCCCTGTATGATTTAACGGAGAGCCAATATTCTATTTCCACAATATTTTAAGTTAACAGCAAAACATTCTGGACGTATCTTATTACTCTGCTCGTCTCTTCCCCCAGGGCTTCTTTGCCGCATCTGACAGTTTTCTGATTGCAACCTCTCCTAGCCCAGCAATGCCTCAAGTTTCATCATCCAA
The DNA here is from genome assembly GCA_013389825.1 of Crypturellus undulatus. Taxonomy (NCBI): domain Eukaryota; kingdom Metazoa; phylum Chordata; class Aves; order Tinamiformes; family Tinamidae; genus Crypturellus; species Crypturellus undulatus. Next base: position 1,558,277 of record VWPW01014757.1, read on the forward strand.
ATTACTGTACTTTAAGTCCCCTGCAGTAACTGTGTTTATTTCCAATATCCCAACAGGAAGACCCCCATTAAGATGAGTCATTATTATTTCCAAGGGTGTTGTGCTGAGGCCACTCAGAGGAAGATGCAGCAGCAGCAGCTTTATATTAGCCTAGTGGGGAAAAAACAATCAGAGCCCTACTTTCTTTCCCGGCAACACAGGTATTTTTCCAGAAATCATGAAAATTACTAACAGCTCTAACTCTAAAAGAAAGCCTTTCACCTCCTAACCACTTCAGGATGTGTGCCACGATGTGTGAAAATGGGAACTTAGAACTTGCTACTGTCTGGACAGAAAGCAATGCTTTGCTGTAAACACTGAGTTCAGGAACCAACAAATACTTTATGTATTTGTTGCCTCTCTGAACTGTTCATTCATGCATTCCTCTTTTTTTTGGCAGCACTCACCGTCTCTGCAGAATCATTGGCATTATCCTCACTAGAGAGCGGGTAAGCCTAGCCCTACAACTACCACTATTATCTACCGTTATATATACCACCATTAACCATAAAATTGTTTTTAACCATTTCTTAATAGAAATACAGAGGTTGGTTTGGGTGCTGTAGTGTGGAACACTGTCATGGAATCTTACAAATACAGATTCTCTTAAGATTCAGGATAATCTTTGCATTTAGCTCAAAATAGAGCAAAAAAGGCCTTTCATCACGTTACTACTGTAGTACAGATAAAACTAGCTTACATAGATGTTTCAAACAATAGAGCTAAAATTGGATCAAGGTGTAGCAGAAGTACAAGGAGTTTTGTTTTCAATCAAAGCTCTAATTTTGCTGTCATTGAACAAAATCTTTACATATCAACACATGTAACACAGGCATGTCACTAAAATACAGTATCAAGCATTCTTCCCTCTTCATTCTCCTCCCTTCTTCTGGAGAGGTAGTCAAAAATAACCAGACACCCACTTACTATCACTCTGTGAACCCTGTGTCCCCGGAATTTTGACTATTAGTGGAAAGTTTATCATTATAAGCATACATGCTTAGGTATGATAAGATGGGGTTTTTGAAGCTGTTGCACTTTGTTAGTGATGTATGAAATGAGAAATCACAGCCCAGTGCATAGAAAATACAGGCACTATCATTCAACAAGTAAGGTGAGTTTTCAAAGTGCTGCTTAAACTCTTATGGTCCTATAAGACCTAATTAGTGTAAGACATTACAGGATACAACTTCAGAGATGTGAGGGAAAAAAAAAATCTTCTGTCAGAATCCATCTCACTTACATTAATTTGAAAGCGGACATTTTAATTGCGCATATTTGTTCTTCCTAGCTACTTTTATATTCCTGATTGGAATGGAAGTGGTGCTTGATTTTGGAAGATTAGGAATTTGTGACAGGTAGGTTTGGGAGTGTGGGGGGGCTATTTGTTTGTTTGTTTGCTCTTAATGTTCTTGCTGAATTTATTTATATCTTGGCTAGTTATTAGAACTTGTTCCATATGGTAATCTGACAATGCCAAGTCAGGGATTTAAAATTAAAAAAAAGATTATTTCAGCAAATATACCCCCTTCAGTGACTTGGAAAATCACACAAATCATTAGGATAAAATTTAACTTTTTGATTTTCAGGAGAGTAGAGGAGAGAAAGATAGTTAGAGGATAAACAGGACACTATATGAAGGAAACGGAAAAAAAAAGTCGACTTTTTTTCATGTCATTGAATAGTGGCCTAAAAGCAGTGACAATTGTACATCTGTCTTTATCACTCATTGTCCTGAAGACTTTTTATTAAGATCCTAGTTAGGCCAGAGAAAAGAAGGCAGCTTTTCTAGGTTAGAGGTTTTTTTATTCCATGTTCTAGTCTAATGCTTATGCAGGGAATACAGCTATGAACCCATGGGAGGAAAGCAAAAAGAAAACATCCCAAGCAGCAAACAGCTTGGTTTCAGACTAAAAGACAAATACTTGCCTTTATAACTGGAACAGAAAATTTAAAGAAATTAATTTTTTTAGTTTTCAAAAAGAAGCAAAGAAAAGGCTTTCCTTCATTACAAAGAGACCAGTGAGAAAGAAGAAATTATATATATCTAAGCTACTTTGAAAACTGGACTTTAGTGTGCCAAAGTGGGTAGTAATACTACATGCAGATTCTTAGCCCACAGTTGGAATGTGTATGGATTAAAGCTGACCAAAAGTTTCACATTCTGAGTGAATAAAGGGAGTTTAGCTAGAAGAAAAGAATTCTCTGCTTTGTAACTGGTTTGGATCCAGAATTTGGTTTGCACCATATCTTCAGCATAAGCTTAAAAAGAAAAAGCACACAAACAAAACATAACAAAACAGAAAACAGCTTTAAAAGTCCCACAGGCTTCTGAACAAATGTGTCACAATTTCCCTAGAGTATTCAGAACAAGATGATGCCAGGACTGTAAAAGTATATTGTATAGAAAACATAAGCAAGCAAAAATTGCATTTTATTACCAGTGCAGTAAAAACTGAACTCATAGAGAAAGAATATTTTACACAGAGAAATGAGTAAAAAGTTCATTTCAGTGAAGACCTCATCCATTATTCCTCCACTTTCAACAATGGAAACAGATAGAGGAGAACACAAAAGACTAATCAGTCTATTCTGTATCAAATTCTAGCCAGAATTTTGTATAATATTGTCACTAATTGTAAGGTAAACCTTATTTTGTAATCATGTACAAGCAAGACTAATTTCAGCCAGTAGTTCATATATAAAATACCTTAAGGTCTGTCCAAAATCCATAAAAAACAAATGTGCTGATGATTTTGTTCTCATCTTGTTCACTGTGCCAGATATGTCCAGTACCGTCACCAAAAATGTATATATTAGTGTCTTAATAAAGCTAAATGAGACTTTGATTCTCTTTTCCTCCCTCACAATTAATGGACAAAAGAATTGTGTCTGTTACAAAGTAAGTCCTAGGAGGACAACTGACCCCATTGCCCTCGGTTTCAAGAGAATCAAAAGACATTCAGCTATTGTCAAAGGCTGGGTTTTGTAGAAGGGTCAGAGTTTTGTGATCTCTTGCAAAAGACTGTGGCAGCTGGTCAGCTTCTTGAGTCCAGGAAGCCACCAGACCTGCTCCAGGGAGGTGGCCTGGTGGGTAACTGTTGGAAAACATCAGGTTTGGCTCTCTAGTTCCTTCTACCAAAAAGATACAGGCAGGTGGCCCCAGACCCAAAAAGAGATGCGGGACTGCTGCAGTTCCTGGCAGCCTGCCTGGGACTTGTGGAATACAGCACACACTGTTCAACACGCATAGGAAGGAATGCACAATGCATCAAAGAGCAATGTTTTTGGTTAAATACTAATATATATAGTCATTCAGTGCTGTCTGCACTTACACAATGAAAGAATCCTGTGACATATTTCCCTGGCAGCTAGTCCACCGGGACTAAGTCCATCGCTCTCCAGTGGACTGAGTAAGTGACTGCAGGGAAATGCAGAAAAGGCAAACTGCCCTAGGAAACAGAGGCACTGAAGGGAATGGCGTAGGGTGGAATGGTGATTTAAAGTCAGTTTAACACACCTGAAGGGAATGCATGAGATCCATCAATAAAGCTATCCCCAACAGACCCAGCATGATGACATTTCCCTGATTCCAAAGGACCATCCTCCCACCATTGCTCCATCAAATTTTAAACTCACTATTAGAAAGGAGAACAAGTCCTCTGCTCTCCCCTATTCCAGCAAAATACAAATGATTTTCATGCTGTACTATCTCATTCTATAATTTGTTCTTCGGTGTACTTCAACTGCAATTAATGTTACAGGAATTATTAGGAGAATCTCTTGCCTTTACATTTGCACCAGTTTTCTTTTTCAGGCTATATTGGAAATCAAGACACATTGAGTTTGACATTTACAAGTCTGTTTCTTTCAGCAGTTGAAGATGAATGATCCTTCACTGTTCAACATTTCACAATGAGGCCAAATTGAGAAGAGCTAAAGGCAGGCAGGACCACAGTTCCCCACCAGAGATTTTTTTTTTCTTTGCCCTAATCATGAGGAAGGTGTGGGCCAAAGGATACGGTGAAGTAGAGGGAACTGCAAACTACCAAGGTTTATTTTTATCCTGTCTGAAAATTATTTCTAAAATGTCTTTTTGCACTCATGTTCTATAAAAATGCAATGGTATCAGACATTTATATTGTAAGGTCAAACTAGCACTAGCTTCATCTGTGCAAATTCAGATTTTGTTTAGAGATTATAAATATATGTTGCATTTTCTGGTTTCTTTACTGATCCATTGTACAAATTAGTATCCAATACTTCCTCTCTCTGTCTGCATATGAATAGTTGCTCATTTGTTGTATCTCTTTACAGTGAATATAAAGCTAATAATGCCCTTATCCTTTCCAGTAGAGCTCAATGCTGCAGTAAGAACACTTCAGGCAAAATAGGATTATCATAATCTACATATACAGTACAAGAAGTGTAAAGTCAAAAGTTTCGTAAGATTTTGGATGTCCCGTTGAGATACCACCCACCTCATTCTCTAAGGATGCCTAGCATTCTTTTCACCGTTGTTCCAAGAGCAAAATCTTTATGCACAGTAGTTGTGGCTGTGATGGTCTGTAAATTTTAAAATTGAATCACGAGAACATTAAGATGGACTAATATAATTCATGATGAGCAACTCTGAGTTAACAAGTTTGGCTAAAGTGTAGCATTACACTACACCTCAGAAGCATCAACAGAGACTGTCCTGCTGCTTGTTCGTTCCCAGAAGGAAACCAGCCTTGGTCTCTCTTGAGATCAGCTGCTTCCAGCACATCCTGCATGTGGTCTGTCAAACCGTGTGGGGCACCATACACACCACTTCCTTGGCAGGACTTTCAGCTTTTGGAGGATCAGTGAGGTTAAGAGAACAGGCTCTGGTATAACTCAGCGTATGAAATGAGAAGTATCCAGTATGAGAGGCGTGGGAGGTAAAGCAAGCACAGCCCCTCACTGTGTACTGTCAGGATAACCGAGAGAGGAAGAGTTTGTCTTTTTACCCTACAACTTATGGAAGCCTAGGGAGAGATGGGGGCATTTCAGATATCAATTTCATTACAAGTAAAACTACACAGCTGCCACTGCAGCACGTTCACTGCACCCCTCTGAGAGACTTGGCTCTGGCCCTCCAGTGTGCGCACTTAAATGGATTACAGGAAAAATTATGAGCTTCTCTGTCTTTTTACCTCTCCACAGGTGCTAAAACCTTGCTGCCTGGCTTTGAAAGACAGCTGCAGTGCAGTACTCCTCTGCGCCTGCCACTCACTTCTCCAGCTGGAAAATCCTGTCAGTGAGGCATCAAGCCTAGAGCAAACATCTTCAGAAACACCAGGAGAAGGCAGGTAGCTACCAGACAGAACCTGGCACCTTACCACAATTTTTATCATAATTCTGCTCCAGAAGGGTCTAACCTTTCCCAGAAGACTGGCCAGGTGAGAGTGAGGAATATAGAGAAAGTTACCAGGGGACAAGATGGGCAGTCCATCAGCTGCGAGTATCACATTGGATGCATAAAATTCCTTCCTGGAAAAAAGTCTAAAGGTTTTAGAAATAACAATTCCCTACTGCATGACTGCAGAAAAACCTCAAAGCATATTTCTTTGTTCATGGCAACATGTGCCAATAGGCTCTGGCACAACTGGCATATGCATACATGCACAAACATATACGGCAGAGTGCAACCCTTTTGTGCTATGGTATCAAAACAATGGCTGTTTAAGCCCAGAAAGCCTTCAGATCTTGTCAAACAGGGGAACTCAGTCAAGCCATAGAAGCATGTCTAAGCACAGTTTTGACTTTCCACATTTTTCTGGTTTTCAGCATTTTCCTTGAGTGTGCCCCAGATTTACAGTCCATTCAAATATTGAACTTTTCAGGTTTTAAAATTCTAAAACTATTACAACTTAAAAATCAGAGCCATTTACTTAGACCACTGGGAAAAAAAAAAACAAAAGTAAATAAGTAAGTAGGCCACGTAATGGTCTCTGCAGTTGAGCAGCATTTTCAATGCAAAATGAAACTGAGTGCTCACATATCTCAGTTCATTCAGAACCTTTTCTGGTTCTCCATTAGTAACGTTTCAGAAAGCAACAGGAGGCAAGGTGATGGTTTCCGGCATAGATACATGCACACAATGTGGGTCAATGTGCCTCAGCATCGCAGGCTGCATGCACAATGAAAATAAACTATATACAGAGGTCACAGAGCTGTAATTTGGGGGCAGTTTAGCGAAGACCTTACAGATCTCTGTAGTACCTAAAGAGTTACTATTTCCTCCAGTGATTGCCACTTTGAAAAATCCAGAACTAAACAGTATTTCCAAGGAAAAAAGTTCTTCCTGAACACCATACCCTGTCTCTTTGAAAAATACTATGATATCATCATTAGGGTGAAGGATCTGGAAAGAATTCTCATAGCAAAAAATATTTTAAGTTTATAATACAAGCTTGTCTACTGACTTTTTTTAAATTTAAAAATCTTGTTATTTTTCTGAAAACCTAACAGCATGAGGCAGTGGAAGGCTCCACACAAAACAGAAACAATCCCTGTTCCATACAGATTGTAGTTGTACTCAAGAAATAGGAAGAGACTTGAGCACACAAGGAAAATATGATTGTCTGTCTATCAGCAAATAAAATAAGACTGACCCTGCGAACAATTAGCATGGCCTAGGCTCCATTCACATATCTAAATTATCTTACTCTTCCATACAGGGTGGCTGCTCTTGGAACCTACCAGGGGCTTGAGCTGTTTGGAAGGGCACCACTGTGTGCAAATCACAGAGGTGCTAGGTACTGTGCCAATAAATTAGTAGCAGTAATGATCACAATGTAGTGTGCATGCTTCTTTTTTTCAGCCAGGGTATGACATATTATCCACAAGAATGACATATTATGACTAATCTGCTTGCCATGCTGATCAGTCTTGACCTAACAGCTTAACTGCTGTTAAGTTCTCTGTAGGTGTCCTGGGGCAGGTCTCAAGCCTCTGTTTTCCACTCATCAAAGTTCCCATCTTCAATCCAAGTCAGCTTCTTTTAGATCTGTCCTCATGCTTTCTTCTCAAAGCATGGAGACTGCATAAGCTCTATGGGCATTTAGCCCAGTATTTGAATGCCCTCATGGTAAAAACTATTTTCCTTTTGTCTAATTATTTCCCATGTTTCATCTTGTGTCTGTTGCTTCTTGTCCTTTTGCCTTGCACCTACAAGAATTCTGACTCTGTCTTTTTTATAAACTCCCCTAGGCAGTTGAAGATGGCAATTAGATCTCCGCTTATCTTGTTTTTTTAGGATGAAAAACTCATATCCCTCAACCTCACTTCATGTGTCATACGTTCAATCTGCCAAAGTGGAATATACAACACCAGAGCAACAAGAAAGCACATCAGGTGTATACATCTTCTTAACACAAGTATCTGTTGCTCACATTTATTTCCCTGTAAAACTTATGAGCATTTTTGAAAGGTGTTGTCTTGCTGTGCATGTGGGAAGTGTACACCAGTTTGTGGGTGCTTTTCTGATGCACATGAATAAAAGTCTCACAGCCTTTTCTAACAGAAATGGAAAATATCTTAATTCTATGGGGCTAATGTCTGGTCTTTGCTTACATCCAGAGTTCACAAGCAGACATTGACAGCTACGTATATCCACATACCAATTAATGTACATTAGGTAGGTAGGACACCCCTTGCTTGTGCTGTTGTGACTGAGGTAGAGTGTAGTATCTGAATGGTGACTAGTCAGAGAGAAATCTCAGTGTTTCTGTGTTCCTTTTTTTTTTTTCTTCATCATGGAAGGAAAACTAGGAAAAAAAAAAAAGCAGCCTTGTGTTAGTTTGGCAGTTTGCATTGCAAAAAGTAAGAAGGGAGCAATTTACACCAACAATTTTATAAATTTATAGTTTAACTCTAGCAGTAGTTGAAATTTGGTTTCGCTGTGTAGATGATGTAGTTGATTTCACTTCTGATAGACTATACATGGAAGAAAAACAAGAAGAGAGACAGAATCTTTATTACATAAAAGAGAGAAAAACTAAAAAAAAACTTTTATCCTTATCTGAAATAAGTTGTCAAATAAGTTGTCAAATCACAACTTAGAAAAAAAAAGGGCAGGGAGGAGAAAAAAAATGTTATGGGAAAGAATTGCAAGTAGAGAGAGTCAATTCAAGAGAAAAAATAAGACGGAAGTAGGGGAAAACTATCAGCTATTTAAAAATAAATCACCTAATTCTCAGGTAAGGAGAACCAGAAGAGGAGGCAACCTTCACAGCAGCAAGAAAACACAGTTTCCAGAAAGTGAAGCTGAGTTTGATCCCATGACTGATCCCTCATCAGAGGTTATCTTAGGGTGTCTCTACCATTCCCTGCCATTCTTTGGGGCATATTTCTACCCTTCTCTCAAAGGAGAGTGGCAGCTGCTTCTCTCCAAGACTGCCTAGAATCAAAAAAATCTTACAGGAATCTTCCATCATAACATTGACTCCATCACATTGGACTCCATCATAACATTGTGTTTGATTTAATTTGTGGATTTAGTTATAAAACATCTCATGGGAAAGACAGGCAAAACACAAATCTATGTTCTTTTTCCATTCATTAAGAGTATTGAAAAGCAAATAAATTATTTTTTGGAAAAAGGGATTATTACAGCAGTCAAATATGCTTCTAGAGGGTTCTTATTCTGCTACAGTTTAAGTGCACTGGCTGAGTCTCACAGTATAGCCTCAGACACATGCATGTTGTGTATATCTGCATCTCTCTTTTCTCTCATATTTATCATAGAATCATAGAATCCCTCCACCTTAAGGTTGGAGGAGACCTTTAGAAATCATCTAGCCCAACCCCCTGCACACGCAGGGCCACCTAGAGCACTGGCACAGGGCTGCATCCAGGCGGGTCTTGAAGATCTCCAGAGAAGGAGACTCCACAGCCTCTCTGGGCAGCCTGTTCCAGGGCTCTGTCACCCTCACAGTAAAGAAATTTTTCCTTAAGTTCCTGTGGAACTTTTGATGCTTCAATTTGTGGCCATTGCCTCTAGTTCTGTCGGTGACCACCACTGAAAAGAGGCCAGCCCCATCCTCCTCACTGCCTCCCTTGAGGTACTTGTACACACTGATCAGGTCCCCTCTCAGCCTTCTCTTCTCCAGGCTGAACAAGCCCAGCTCCCTCAGCCTCTCCTCATAGGGCAGATGTTCCAGGCCCCTGATCATCCTCGTGGCCCTGCGCTGGACTCTCTCCAGCAGCTCCACATCCCTCTTGTACTGTGGGGCCCAGAACTGGACACAGTGCTCCAGATGTGGCCTCACCAGGGCTGAGTAGAGGGGCAGGATCACCTCCCTCGACCTGCTGGAGACGCTCTTCTTAATGCACCCCAGGACCCCATTGGCCTCCTTGGCCACGAGGGCACACTGCTGCCTCATGGTCAACCTGTCATCCACCGTGACGCCCAGGTCCTTCTCTGCAGAGCTGCTCTCCAGCAGGTCGGTCCCCAGCCTGTACTGGTGTCTGGGGTTATTTCTCCCCAGGTGCAGGACTGTGCACTTGGCCTTGTTGAATTTCATGAGGTTTCTCTCTGCCCAGTTGTCCAGTCTGTCCAGGTCCCTCAGATGGCAGCGCAGCCCTCTAGAGTATCCGCTACTCCTCCCAGTTTCATATCATCAGCAAACTTGCTGAGGGAGCACTCTGTGCCTCCATCCAGGTCACTGATGAATAACTTGAACAGGAGTGGGCCAAGGCCTGCCCCTGGGGGACACTGCTAACTACTCCAACTAAACTCTGCAGTAGACTATGCATAACATATTTAAGACCGGGGCAATAAAGCCTTAGCAAACATCAGAAATTGCTCTTGTAAACACATCAGTAGTTATGGAATTTCAAAGTCTAAAGGACAGCTGATAATTTCATAAGCCAGTACATTCGTCAATGATAACGTTTTTCTAGCATTGCTCAGATACTACATGTTCTTCCCACAGTTATTTTCTTTGGCGTCTTTACACTTTGTTTCCTATAGCCATTCCACTGGGAACAGAAAGACGGTCAGGTACTATCTGTACATTGAGAGGGAAACAAAGCATGAAAACCTGATGCCACTTTCTGATCCTGCTGCTGCAATTTGAGGAAGAGGAGGTGGTCAGTTTGCTTTATACCACTCAAGAAACCCCAACAAAGACATACAATCTGCTAGCTTCTCTGCAACATACCAAGAGAAAAAGGAGATCAATAATGCAAAGAAATGTATAAAATAGCTTCTCGATTATAGAAGGAAGGTGAATAGTAGACTTGCTGAATAGTGACAACCTGAGGGACTGCTAGACTAAGACATGTATTTGTAGCTCTCAGGGAAGTGCCAAGGTTTGTTGGATAGCACTGCTATGGACAGTTTGATAAACTCCAGCTTTAGAAGAAAATGTCATGACTTGTTAGGAAATGCATGACCAAAAAGCCCATTCAGGTTACTGAAAAATCTGTAGCAATTCTGATACTGTACACTAGGTAGGAGATATCACATTATTTCAGAAAAGTAATTTAGAAGTCATTATCTACACAGCTAGAAAGTGAAAGCTTTTATTATGAACTTTGAGGGGACAGTTACAACAACCTGATGCAAATATGTCTGCTCTTTTACCCTTTGCAAGGCTGCCTTCTGTAACACTCTGTGTTCTCTTCCTGTCATTTCACCGTGAAGGACACCCCTAAAGCTTTCATCCTTTATTCAGGTAATCTCAGAAACATCTCTATCTTTACCCGAGGGTTGCATCTCTCCATGAAATGTTCCAGTTGAATGTCCCATTAAACTTATTAGTCCTTCTTACTGCATGTATCCTCTTAATATACAGTTTTCTTGTTCCCCACAACATTAAATTCTCGACACTATCCATAATATACATGTATTATATACATAATATACAGAATTTGGAGGTTCCCAGCCTACTTTCTCAATGCAACTTCTCAAAGTAAGAGTCTGTTTCTTGATGACTATTACTACACTCTTTACTTTCTGGATAGGAAATAAATCTGCTTAAATCATAAGGTGAAAAAATAAAATACACAGGAAAATTAATTTCATTTAAAAAAGTAACAGAGATTGTGTGGGTTCATGCACACAGTCTAATACTGACACAGAGAAGCTTTAGTAAGTTGAAGAAAAGAATGTCCCTGTTACAGAACCTGCACTATAGTCCTAAGAATTACATACTTCCACAGTTTTTTTCCCTCTTACGGTTTCAATCACAGGTTCTTTATATTGTTTTGTCCTTATATGTCCATCTCCCTGTGATGGAGACTGACTAAGATTTAATCCACAATCATTTATGCTATCATGTGTTGAGGCAAACCTGTAAAGGTAAATTGAGTTCATTCTTAAGACTCAAACATCAAAGAAATTAAGAAGAAGCTTAAGCATATTGCTTTCTAAATACTAATTTTAAAGCCAGTCTCATATTTTTGATCATTCTAAGCTAGAGCTCCTTGAATAACTCTCACTTCTAATCTTCAACCATATTTGGTATCTTTCTGATGTGCTGAATGAGAAAGGAGCCCAGTAAATCAATTATTTAAAGTCCATTTTAAAATGGCGGCATGCATTTTATAAGGTTCATATTTGTTATGGAGGATGATCAGAACAGGCATATATCATATGTAGTGGAGATGTAGCAGCGAGATTAATTCTCAAAAGTAATTCATCCTGATGGATAATGTATAAATGTAGATATTTGCAATACATCAAACTGTACCCTGCAGAGTAAGGTAGTCAAGGCCATTTGCACGCTTGTAGGCAATGCTTTCCAGTCCCAACTCGGCTGTGGGAGAAGACGCTGAGGAAGACACCACATCCAAATAATGCTGCAATCTGGTGTTTCTCATGCCAATTTATTTAAATAGATGAGAAGAACATAGTTCAGAGAGTCTCTTTACTCTGAACTGAATTTTGATGCCTTTCAACTCAGCGTGCAACACTGGAACTATTTCAGCTTTGTCAAAGATCTCTCCTCAGAATGAAAATAGGGATATGTTCTCTTCTGTACCAATGTGGCCCAGTTCCTGTGCTCCTAATAAACTAGACAAGTTTGAGTAGCCCTTTAAATTTATAAATTCCATAATACAAATATGCATTTGGATCCCCAGACATCTTATAAAGTCCTGACAGATATGTAGTTAAAAGGAAAGGCAGCTATTTTAAAAAAGGTGGGGAGGAAGAAAAAACATAAGACAAAGTAACTACAAATGGGTCTGTGCTGTAAAATTCAGCTTTCAAGATTGGGGAGAGAGGGAATAAATCAAATAACTCATACTGTCCAAGCCAATATGACAGAGTGTGGAATTTTTGGCACATAACAGTCTCATGATGAATGAAAACACAAACAAAAATCAATGGCTTAGTTGCTGAAAGAACAAATTTTCCCTAGCAGTAGAAAGACTTGAATACTGGCTGCCAGCCTAATTTCATTAGGAAATGCATTCCAATTAATGGAAGCTCTGCAAACAAGAGATAATTACTAAGGCGAGACAGAGGAAAGGCCTAACACCCTTCCAGTTTCCCTTCCTCACTTGTAGCTCGCTTCTCTCTTTGCAATTCATTTAAGGTATGGGCTGTTGGCTTTCCTCAAGCATCTTTCCCAAAGCCCCTTGCCAGCTCCACCACACAGACTCACCTTACTTGCTCCTGACACTGGCCTTACCCCCACCAATAGAAATCAAAGTTTTGCATAGGGAGTCATATCTTTCTTCTCACCTCTCAGTATTTGAATGCCAGTTGTTCCATTATTCCTGTGCTACTTGTTTATACTCATTTTGATGCTACATTTCCTGTGCCAAATTAAATAGTGGCACAGACAGGTGCCTCAAATCAAAGTTGTGCCCGTTTATGCTCCAGTGAATTTAGTCTATCATTTCCATGATTTCATTTCTCAGGAAAACAGCAATTATGTAACCTTAATAGAAATAGAAGCCAACAATATTAAACAGTCACAACTGCATTTCTTTTACCCTCAGGATTCCTTTCAATGAGAGGGTGGAAAGTTTCTTAAAACCAAACACACAACTTGGACCTTTTGTTTTAACAGACGTCCTTGCTTATTCTATCTGCACGTAGGCAGAAACTTGAGAAGTTTTGCCTCCCACATCTGAAACAGAAAGAACCTATTTTCTTCCCCCGCTTTGCACTTCCAGAACAACTTTGCCATGTTGCACTCCATAAATATTGGCCTTGACCCAGCGTCTATCATACAACCCATCACACTGGCTTGCAAAGTAGCTCTTTCTGCACAGCACTCTGGAGAGGATTTATCATCTCCAAAGGCCCAGTGTTGCACACCAGATGATGCTCTTGGTAAGGGGCAAGACAGCTATGCAGGAGTTACATCCCACTAAACATTTGTTTTTCTTGAAGCTTAGTGGAGAAATAGAAAGTCCAGTGACGTAAGTTTGTATAACAAATACATCCTAAGTGTCTCTCATTCCCTTCTATTTACTCTCCTCTTGTTGCCTACCCAAAGGTGAGAGCCTGCAGCCTCAGTAACGACAATGCCAGCTCACATGGGCCAGCAGCAAGGTTGCTCCTTAGCTCAGACACGGAGATGTGGCAGCCCTACTGAACATGGGACTCCAAACAAGTATGGATTCCCTGCTCCCTTCTCGACTGCTGCTAGCTAGCCTGGGTATGGAATCATTTAGGCACAATCTATATAAAGCAAGTCCAACAGCTACAAAAGTACAGAGGCAACTCCACATCTGGAGACCTGAATCTCAGTGGGACATCCACTTCATCATTTGTATTCACTTAACTCACTTCTTTGAAGCCTCTGTCCACAGCCAGTATCTGGCAGTGCACACTGAGAGCTTCACTAAGACCTGAAGAAGAAAAAGTAAGAAGAACAAAAGCTGGGGGTTTGTGCACAGGAAAAAATCCTAATTTACCAGCGCTAACAGCTGGAGTCACTGATTAAAATCAAACAAACAAACACAGATCAATCTCTACCAGGGAAAGCAGCAGCATTATGTTAACTATTCTTAATCCACACAACGCCTATTACAAGTGGCTGATGAATTCACTCTTTGAATTTTAGATGCGGACTGGTATTTCCAGCTCTATAGTTCTGAAGTGTCAGGTCAGATGTGTAATATATCTCTCTATCCCATTGTGGCGTTATGAGATCGTCATTCTAAAGGTCTTCCCTAGGCACGGCTGCCAAGCCGCTTGTCTGAGCTGCAGTGGTATTTTTGGAGACAAAGCCTTGGACTTGGTGCAGGACAGGTGGCCTGGCAGCAGTGGTAGGAAGCTATCAAACCGCGCAGCGTACATTTGAAAACACAAACCAGAGGGAGAGGAGATAAATCATTTACTGTATTTAACTTAGCATATTGCTACTTTCTGTGACTCATATAGACTTACAAAAGACTCTCCAGCCAGAATAAGACAACTTTAAAGGAAAGAGAAAGTAAAGTTTACAGTCCACCATGCATTTATGAAATCAGTGTACATAAATAGAGACAGCAGCGAAAGGAGCAAAATTAAACGTGAGGAGAAACCAGCATCACCTCAACTCTCCCCACTCTCTCTGTCTTCCAAAGAGTTTCCTATACTTCACTGGTCAAAAAACAAGCCCCCCATCATTTTTCGAAGACAAGCTACAAAGCACAATAGCCAGCAAAAATATCAGGTTCTACCATTTCGTCTGAAGCATCTCTCCACAGTATGGTGGACCTGGACCTCGCTGGCCAAGCAAGCCACTTTCCTTCCCTCTTCCAGCAGCAAGGCACGGCCATACACCACCATTGCACTGCATTACTTGGCCAGAGTTTGTGGGCAGCCCCTCTGCAATCAGCCCGCGTATTGCAGATAGCCCTGATATGTAATTGCCATGCACTGGAGGACAAGCTGTCGGGTGCCTGAGACAGCACCACGTAAATTGTCCTACAGCACGCACCCCATTTATCCCCCTCACCCCATCCTCCCATTCAAGTTGAAAATTCCATATAGGAGCTTACGTGGGAAGACCGCACTGGAAGGCCTCTTCTGAAGGTAATATAGTGCAGCCTAAGGACCAACACTAAACTGACTCTGCATGGCACTCATTTTAGGAAGAATAAACAGGGCTGTCTGAACACTGGCATTTTTTGCCTTTGCGCTTTACAACTTTTAAAAGAATGGGCTAATTTTAAATAAAGTTGACAAAGAAATAGAATATCACAAAGCTACCAAGATCCAATAAGCTCCATGACAGCAACTTGCCAGGCAGAAAACGGAGGCCTAAACTGGTGCCTCTACTCAGGAAAAAAATACTCCCCATGAAATCAAAAATAATATCTTATATGGGAGTGCTCACAGTGAGAAGAGGATTTACTGAACCTCAGCAATGCGTAAGGCCTTATCCGTAATTGTTGATAGAGTAATCCAAACACAAGACCCAGCACTGAAAATGGGCTTCTGCAGAACCAGCCCCACCTCACTGAGGAACCCATTAAAAAAATTAGGATATCACACAATACTACATGCTTTAGAGCAATTGAAAATAGTTTTAAGAACCAAACCTGCTTTATAAAGTCATCCGCTTTACTTGTTTAGACATTTTCCCCATATGCCTCATTAGTTTATATTATATTCATACATCTCAATGCCTTACTGAGGGTGCTCTTCATCTCCTTTCCCCACCCATCACAGCCTTGCCCAGTAGGGGCATCGAAATAGCAGGATATCATTCCCAGGGTCATCCCAACAACTGCACCCTTGCAGCTCTCAGTCTTTTATTGCAAAAATACACTGTTCCCATGCCTGCTTCTCTCTGCTGACTGAATCAGGAGAATGAATCATCAAAAATGCTATTGTCAGATGCTTTCTATGAATTATGTTCTGCACTGCAGTGGTTTCTTCTGTTCAGGCTTCTGTATTTAGATTATTGGGATTTCTCCGCAGGATTGATTTTAAAAACATTGAAACAAAGTCTGATTGTCTCCAAAAGGGGGCAGTCCATTTTAAGCCATTTTAAGGGTTGGTTTTAACAGACACTACAATGAACATATAAACTACTTTGTTAGAAGACAGATGTGGAAAAGTTACATCACAATAGATGATACTACATCCTAATCAGAAAAAAAAAAAAAAAACCTTATGATAAGAATGGAAGATACATTATTTTCTGTGGCACATCTATGTAGGTATTATACAATGCAGCAACAACAAATCAACTGAGTACAAGTAAATTTCGGGAATCAGTAGTCCTCTAGAACCAGAGTCTGCACAGTTTGTAAGTAGTGCTGCTGTAAGCCCTCCACATTCACTGAGATAGATGAGCTCTAATATGCTTGAGGTCTATGCATGTATACAGAGCTCATATACATAGCATGTTACTCTGATCAACACAAAATTTTAAGAAACATTCAGTTGCCTATCAATCAGCTGCCTTTCTCACAGTCTAGATACATTACAAGGGTAGTAAGGACAAGTCTGGAGAATTATTTAGCATCACTTAGGTTACAGAAGAGAAACAAGTTTCACAGGTCTTTGGTTTCTATCTTCATTCCATTAATATTTTTAACAGGCAACTAAGGCAATTAAGGAAGCTGTGTCCCCTACCCTCCCTCCCTTCCTCCCTTCTCTCCCCTGCCTCTACTTCTTCTCCCTACTCCAACCAGGATGGGAATTGAAGGTGCTGAGCGACAACAAAATCTGTGCCTCCCACAAACCATACAGACACTAAAAATAGACAGTCCTGGTCATGACCCTTGAGGTTTTGATGTTTTTGATGCT
This sequence comes from Crypturellus undulatus, assembly GCA_013389825.1. Lineage (NCBI taxonomy): Eukaryota > Metazoa > Chordata > Aves > Tinamiformes > Tinamidae > Crypturellus > Crypturellus undulatus. The sequence goes on from VWPW01014757.1 coordinate 1,575,051, forward strand.
GAGTCATATAAAAGACCAAAAAAAAAGTGCAAAGAATGCTGTAACAAGAAACTAAAGCTTAATACTTTCAATCTAGAAGTAAAGCATGTGTTTTGAAGAGTGCGAATTTATGAAATGAGATGACTTGATGAACTTCAATGAAACAGAAGCCAAAGGACATCTCTTAATTAATTCTTCAGTGAAGATAGTATTCTTCACTAAATATTTGAACTTTTTTTCTTTTTTTTTTTTTTTAGGTGATGGAGATTTTTAAACCAGCGATGGAGATTTATCTCACCAAGAGGAAGCTGTTCCAGTTACTTTTAATTTCAACAGTTTAACCAGAATAAGCAGTCATCAGAATGTCCCCCAAAGACTTGTGTTAGATTCTCTATCACCTGAAACTGGCAGATCAAAGTCAGTTGACTCTCTAGTAATAGAGAAGGCCAGATGGAAGAATCACTGGATGCCTTTCATGCAGGAAATCAAACTAGGACAATATAGTGCCTTCTCATCTTAGAATCTTTGAAAATTCCTCATCAGCATACATTGTTATGCTTAGCAGGCTGTTAAAACAAAATCTTAATGAAAATGTCTTCTTAAGATAATTAATTATTCTTTTAAACTATACCATCTTTAACTTGTCGGATAAGAAACTAATTTTCTACCATAGCCCACCAATGTTAATTTTTTTATAAAGACACTGAAACAGAGAATATATTCTGAGAAAATAATTATATCAGGCTTTAGGACTGCAAAAACTGAAAAATCAAAAGTGATAACATTTCTAGGGTAATGACTGTAAGGAGAACAGAAAATGGCATAAAGTATATCCATTTTCATGACAAAGGCAGTAATGAGAAAAAGTGCAAAACTAATCTGCTTCTGCAGTCTGCACTATCTGTTCTTACATCAGTTATCTATTCTGTTCACATAGACAAAAATTTCTGTGACTACAGAGGAAATCCACTCTGATAGTTCATCCTGTTGTCCTGTAGTTCTCTTTGGAGACTTCAGCACACAACGTATTATGTCCCTCTGTAGTATTGCTCAGATATAGTCTAACAATTCCTCTCATCAAATCCTTGCAATGAGTGTATCTCCTTGAAGAACACAGATGATGAAAAATCCAGTCTCATCCATTTATTGATTACATTCCAGGCTATCATAACAAGAGCCTCACTTGTAGATCTTTCGTACTGCTTTGTTTCTAGTTCTCCCAACATATTAAAAGCAATAAAGGAGACAGAACTGACAATTTTTATTCTTCCTCACATTATCAGTTGCTTAGTGAAATGTTCTAGGTCATGAACATCAGCAAATTACATGTCATGATGTATTGTCTGAACTACCAGATAATCAGGTTACATTTCTTTCTCTATGAAAACTATGTACCTTGACTGATATTGAAATTAAAATGCAATAAATAAGATACAGCTTTTCACCATCTGTGTAGTAGTCATGTTAAAGCATTAAATTCCCTCAGCTATTTAAAGTAATTAGTTTCTAAAGGCCAGTTATTTTTCATTGAATTTTTTTTTTAGCCTGGTAAGAGCCTGTTTTTCCCTGAAAATATCTCTTCTGTGTTCTTGCTTTTTACTTTTCCTTTCTTGCCTTTTGTCATGCAGACCTTTTGAGTATAACAGTAGCTGCAACTCCTTTCCATCTTTTGTAGTTTCTATACTGAAATTAGCATTTGAGCAGTAGAAATAAAAAGCTTCTTACATGCTAACTTCAGAGTATGAATTCATAAAATGCTTGTGCATTTTATTCCTTCACTGTTAGGCACCTTCTCAGTATGCATCTCCTTTCATTTGGGCTTTCAATTACACACCATTTCATCACAAGCAGAACTCTTCATTACACCGTGTTCAGATCAAACAGTAGTCACAAAAGATCTTTATAGACAGAGAACACTACATTTAATATGTATGGGATAGAAGAAGTTTTTGCACATAAACAGGTCTTTAGTCATAGGTAATATATTTCCAGAAATGTTTGTCAGAGAAAATGTCTCAATGTTCTATAAATCAATAGATCATATTTCCTTTAAAATTATACACATGCAATTTAATATCTCAATGATCTTCAAACTTAAAGCCTTTTCAGTGCAATTAACTATTTAGTTTGTCATGTCTTGCAATGAAATTCATCTGACAGCATCATTCTAAAATACAGATTTAGACTACAGTATTCCATTGTGCAGAGTAGATCTTCATATATTCATAGAAACTCTGCTCTTTTGGGGAGACACTATGAAACATGTTCTACTCAAAGGCAATTGAATTAAAAAAAAAAAGCAGCAAAATGTTTTACTGAATTTGATTCAATTACATGGAATTACAAAACAACATTAGATTTTTAGTTATTTATAAAAGGAAAGAGTCTTTATTATATCAGCTTGTGAAAAAAAAGCATAATTTTTAAGTGGGCAGTAAATTACGAGCAATTTCTCCTCTTCATCAATATGTCCTTGAATACCACAGTCAACAATTTTACCACTTTTCTTTTTTCTATCCTATTTTCCCCTTCTGGTATCGTCTCTTCATCATTTAAAAGGTAAAATCTTGACATCAAGAAAATTCATCCCCTTGTAAGTTTTCCTCCCTTTAACCTAGTTAGATCTTCAGATTTAGACAGCATCTCCAGGAATTATCCTAACCTCAGTTAGTTAGTTAAATTGGTGTTAATACACAATTTGACTATAAACATATATATGAACACACTTACACATGGACCCATCTGTATTTCCCTTTCTTGGAGCCAGTCTTGAGCTGTCACCATATGCCTCCCTGAACTACACGTGTGGGTTGGGGTTAAAGCAATGACAGCCAGCATGTTCTTAGACATGAATTTGCATTATGGGAAGACACAGTTCAGCCTCCTTAAATAATATATGCAAACTTTATTTAGCACATTTCTTAAGACAAAGTGTCTGAGCAACAGAGGAATAGCAGGACCTGAAGCTCCGAGGTGCCGCGGCGTGACCAGCACTGCTGTGTCTGCCTGAGCTCCGTCTGTAGCTCCACACTGAGGTAGCTTCCAGCCACACAGAGCTTCAGCAATCTGGAGACACAGGAGACGGAGCCCAGCCATGTCCCATGGCTATCGCGGCCCTATTGTTTTCCGCCAGCTGCTTATAATCACTCATAAGTCTGTCAAGATCCTTTCTGAAACACAATTGTGGGAACAGAATTTTAGCTCTTGAGCCATTTCGCTCCGTGATAAATAGCACTGCTCTTTAAAGCCTGGAAAGAAAGAATATTTTTATGACCTCACTAGAGTCCTTTGCCAATGTCACCCTGACGCTAGTGGAAAGGGCAAGATATCACATTCTGTACATCTTGTTAATCCTTTCAGCACTTGTGCTGAGGAGTCATCCATAAATAGCTCCTGCTCATAGCAAATAGAGACGTGCTGATAGGCATCTACGGCTAGGGTCTAGGCGCCTAACAGAAAACTCCTAAATAGTACTCTTTACTACTTGACTATGCCATTGACGTGTATTTCGGTTTAACTGAGGCTGGTCTCTCACGAGTCACACCTGCAGTAGGCACAGATGGGGCTGCCGCTCAGCGGCCACCAGGCAGCTCCTCCAAAGACCCCTAGCCCTGTGCTGCACCCCGGGATGGGGTGCACCAGTAGGAGAATCCCACATGGAAGTAACGTACATTATAGGTGATTTAGGTAGTGCAGCCTCATGCAGTGTCGATTACATTGCACACTTGGCTCTGATAGTGAAAAGAAGACAAGTTTTGCCTGGGATTGATTAAGATTTAACAAAACGCATTTCAACTCTGAACAATTATGCGTCTTTCATAGTATTTGTTCTAAAAGGCATCTTGTGTTAACTTCCAAGTTTAAGCTTAAAATAGCATTTCTAAGTTTATATGAAGTGTATATCTGCATACATACAATATAGAGTAACAAGTGGAAAAAAAAATTACTTTGGTTATTCTCTTGCAGGAAGTATAGCACTTTTCTCAGGAACCTTGAAGAGGAAAGAGTCCAGTCTTGCCAACTGCAATGTGCCATGGAAACAGGACTTATTAGTCACTGCTAGTCAACACTCCGTTTCTGCTTGTTGGATGAGCTGCAAGTTTAAGATGAAACGTTTTCCTCTCTTCAACACAGCAGATGTTTAATCATTAAACCAAAAAGGCAAGGTTGTTGAATTATCCCTCTAAAGCCTTGATTTATGCTGTGGCAGGCTGGTGCAGTTATTCAAACAACAAATCAGAGATCAGACTGTCCTTTCTGGGGTTCTAATTAAGCTTGGTGTTAATGAAATGGGACAATATTTAAGAGAACAGTTAATGATAAATATTCATTGAATGCTACTTCTAACCAATGTCTTTGGAAAGATACTAGTGATTACAGAGATTCAACTGATTTAACAACTAGATTTGCAAAGCTCAGTAGTAAACCAACAGAATAATCTAAGGCAACATCTTTAAGGCAGACCCTTCAATAATCAGTATATTTAGACTGGAGATAGTAAGCAATTGAACAGAAGTCTCCTCAGATGATTTGTATTGTCTACTATCAGGCAGGTCACTGGAATATAGATATGTATGGCAAGAACAGTGAAAACACTCTTATGTTTTCAGGGAGGAAACAGATGGTCCTGACTACAGTCTGGGACAGTCACATTCATTCTTTCAGCAAGACAGAGTAAGACAAAAAAAAAGATAAAGATGGGGAGTGTAGGTTGTAGCACTTAAAGGCTTCAGTCCTGGACACATAACTAAGACCTCCTTATGCTAAGTCTCAGATAAATAATAGACCCGATGCACCTCCAATCCCACTGCAAAACAGGAGGCTACAGTTAATCACAAATGGGTGCAAGACTAAGAGTGCAACTGCAACATCTTTCCGAGCATGCACTCAGAAAGTGACTGATGTATGTATACAAGAAACTTAATTGGTGTCAGATATTGCAGAGAAGGGGGTACTTTAAGGTAAGATTTCAGAGAGAAAAAAGTGTTCGTGGTGTTACAAACAGTTCCTCCTAAGTGCTACTATAACTATAGGAGAATATATCCTGTGCATGCTGGAGGCTCCTGCTACAGGTGAGCTGAAGGCAGGAATTTAACATGTAATTAATAAACAAATGGTAGACTTTCAATGCAATACATGGAATTGAAAAAAAAAATCATCATATATATGGTCATAGAAAAAAATATTAAAACTTGTTTTAAGCACAAGCACAGATTTTCTGTTTACGTCTTTATAAATGCAAATAAATTCTATTTGAGAAAGATTTTATCACCAGAGTTTTGAAAAGCGTTCTTAACACACTCCTGATTTATTACCTGAAATTTGTTTATGCTTTTTCACCTGGGTGCTCCCCAGCTTTTGTATTTAATGAAGTCATCAGCATGATCTGTGGATACAACAGGGATTCATGGGCATCTCCTTTCAAAGGCCTTTGCAAAACAGGTCAGTTTTGTTACCAGCAGTTTTAGTAGACTTGAAAGATAAATAATGATACTGAATACAGAACTACACCACCAAAGAAAAGTATTATATGCATCCTCCAGAGTTCCCATATTCACCGCTGAAAATTTCACTTGAAATCTGAACCTCATTGCCCAGTTCCACTTCACAGCAACAGCACTTAAAATCCTGCTGCTGATCAAAGGCTGTCACCAGATTCCTGGCTCATCCTAGAACAATTATTTTTTTCCATATAACGTGTCTTTTAATGGTTCTCCACATATACAGAAGAGCCATTTGCCCACGGTCTCCTTTTCAAGAAAGCTAATGATATCCCAGGTAAATTTAAGTATATTTATTTGGCTCTTGCCAGCAGGGATACACACTGACTATGACAGTTTATATGACATTTTCAAGACAAGATCCCTAAATATAAACTCAAGACTGAGACACAAAAGTCTATGAATATCATATGCAGATCAAGATTCTTAACCAGCCTGTGAAACATTTTACAGTGGAAAGAATTTATTTATTAATGGCAGTTTATTATTCATACCATTTCCCTGGATTTTTTGCCACGGAGCAATCCAACAAGCCTTTTTTTTTTAGCAAAGAAGTCATTTACTAGATTTCCATGGACTGTGCTTTCCTTTCTTCTGCAATAGCTATTCTCTGAAGGCTTAAACTGATTTTTCTTTAACCATGATGTGGTTAAAGAAATGCCAGGATAGTTTTTTCGTGGTTTATTAATACTGCAGAGGCCCCAAAGCAGCAAGATAATGACCAGACTTCCAAAAAACAGGCTTCCAATCCTCTTCTTGGCCAGCTTCCAATTAAAGGCAGAACATGACAGTCAAGCTGCAACTACAACTACTTCAGAAGGACTTAAAAAAAGAATAGTAGATAAAACCAAGCCACACGATCCTACTCCAGTCTTATATGCAAGAAAAATTAAAAAAGAGAGTCTAAAATGCCACTTGCATTTCATCTGCAACATCACACTAAATGCAGGCTGGGTCTCTAAGAATATTTTTCCCCAAATGGTGTCTTAGAATTCAAGCTAGTCTTCTGAGACTAAAAGACAAGCTACTAACTCACAGCATTAGGTTGCTTCCTCCTACCTTAAACTTTGTCCTCCCAAAATATTGATAATTCTGTCATCTGTGTTCCCCTTGTTATCTTTTTGATAAATGAGTCTACTGCCTCCCCGACTTATTAAGGCATTCAAAATCTCTTTTGAAACACTGGGAAGAGCATATCTGATTTACTTACTTAAAAATATTTCTGAAACCATTTGCTGAAACAGCGAACTATTTTGGAGAAGACTGGATGGACTCAGGCCTGAAGTTCCTGAGGTCTCAAAGTTTGCTGTCTGGCACAGGAACGTCTGTGTTTCCTCCTTCAGAGCCAAGTGTCAAAGAACTTCCTTTCCACAGTTCACGCTAGCAGATTCATGTTGATCTCCAGGATGTTATTGGACAAAAATGGACTACAAAATATTGGTTTGTTGACGAAAAGTAGCTCCACTTCTTGTGAAGGCATGTCACATTTTTCGCAGTCATTATCACTGTGATTTCTATGAATGAACATATGATACATCAGATTGCACTACTGTATTCACAAATAGGTCAGTGGAGAGGAGGGGATTGATAAGGGAGGGGCCACGGGGCCTCTGCAAGTTGGATGCACTCGCTTCCCAGAATTCCAGAGCAAGCTCTTGCAAGCACCCAGAGCCTGCTTGCCTGTTACTTCTCCGTGTTGCAGGGATGAAAACGGAGAGATTTCAAACATGATTGCCTGTCCAGCTATTTCAGCACTTCACAGAGCAAGAAATTTCCTTTAATATAAAAGCTTCCTGTGAAAGAGTGGCTGCATGGCATTTCTGTTGGCCATACACACTTGTCACTGTCTGACATTCAAACAGTCTTTTTTCTTTTCCATAGTATGTGCAATGTCAGGAATAATGAGTTTACCAGGGATCCAAGCTCTACAGACATGAGCTGTTGACTTTTTTAAAGAACATTCTAAAATATGAAACTGTTTAATTAATGTGGTATGATAAAAGCTAGGTATCAATGTTTTTACCTGTAATCTTTTTCCTTCAAAGGAATAAAACTGACTCTGTGACGACTGTGCAATCACAAGCAAAGATCTGGTAGTCTGACAGGCAGAAGATATTTACTTTTCATATACACTGCTCCTCACCATCTTACTGTCAGAATGTTTTTGTAGAGCTGTCAGAAGGCAGACCAGAGGTAAGGATTCGTAAGATCTATATTTAAACAGGAGATTGGATGTCACAGATGTTTATTCTTAGGGCCTCCTAATGAGGTCATGAAGAGTTTTGTTTTCAGAGACAGTATTTCTAATATTCACAAATTATAATTGTGAGATCTGATGCTTCTGCAGTGCTGTATTTGTAGAGAGTGTAATCTCCGTAGTTATTAATCTAAAATATGAATCTGCCAGGGTCTAAAGTTAGGCACTTAAAATCTATGTTCCATTATGTAAGAGTGCTGGATGCCAAGTAGTGGGGGGATTTGTAGGTATCTGCTATCATTCTGAAAAACTGGTTTATTCATTTAGAAGAGTACTTCAGTATCTAGTTTTCATCCCTGCCTCCTAGCATTATTCCAGTCATATTTTAACTTTGAAAAGCTATATTTAAGGTCCATTTAAGAGGCCTCCTGCTTTTGAACATGAATCCAGCTCTTAGGACATTCAAGATGAAACCATTGTTCAATATATTTTGTCATTTAGGTCAGTGGAATTGCAGTTAGACTTCAGGATCTGGCCTGACAAAACCAGAACACATCCAGCATTCATTAAAAGGTCACAGGAACAAAAGCCCAGAGAATAAAGATCTTTGTTTCTTTATTTGGTGAGAGCCAAGGCAATCAATATAGCGGTCTTTCCATATTCCCCCTATAACATATGAGGATTTTTTCTAAAGTAATAATAAATAGCAATCCTAACCAATGAAATATTATGGCACAGTGCTGAAAATCAGTTCGTATGCTAGGCATTGCATTTCCTCCATTCAAGTCTATGCTCTTAGCAAAGTCTAAGTAAATCCAAAACATTTAGTGCTGTGCTATATATAGTTCAATTCCTCTTTCTCATTACTTCAATCCAAAATTGGAAAGTTTAAAGCCTTAAAGCATATGGTTTCTCCCTTCCAATAAGCAAGAAAATATGAAGTGCTTAAAAGCCTTACATCCTACAGAGTATCCCTAGCTACTAATATACTGTAATCAGCACACTTGTCATTTTATGTAGAAAGAAACGGGTGACAGGGGGATTCAATCAATGTTAAAAAGCGGGAGCAGGGTTTACAAGAATGCTTGCATCTAGCTCTAATTTGCTTGCACATAAGCCCACAGTAATCTGCTTTATAGCCAACATCGTATGGAGATAGCCAAGGCCTCATAAAGAAATTGGGCACCAAGCAACACAGGTAATCTCCAACTGGAGAACTTGCAGTCTCGTTAGACACAGACACCCAGAAGAGCCCAGGTGTGAAGGGTGGGAGCAGGCCAGTAAGGAGCCCTCTGCGTGTATGTTCCAACCTCTGAAGTTCCTTGCTGAGTGAGGGAAGGAGTACCCCAAGTCTGTGCCCAAGTGTAAGGAACATCCTGCTCCTTTTGGAAGGGCTACGATTTCCCAGCTCACCCCTTCCGGGGCTTTGTGCTATTGCTGGACACTCTCCTCACAACTAGATCCCCACAGGGATCTCCATGGCTTATTTAATATGGATAATGCCAGCTGATTTAATATCAAAGAGGCTGGAAAAGACAAAACATTAGAAGTCACTGAAAAACAGGACAAAAAGGAGATTCGGTAGAGAATTTAAAGAGATATTGGTTCATTATTTAGTACATACGTGCCTTTAGGAAGCAAGTCATGGAGTTTTGCCAGAAGCGATAAAAGTGATAATTTCCCTCATTTTAAACATCACAACTCTTTTTTTCTTGGCATCAAACAACTAGTGCTGGCTACTTTCTGATTATAACTTGTCTTTCTCTGATTACAGGCATGTATCTGCTTTGTAGATGCAAAATTATTACAGAGATAAAGAAAAAGGGCAGGGGAAAAATCCGTGACAATTTTAAGGCAGAATATCTGTTGCAGACAAGGCTATGTATGACAGAGAATTGACCTCCCTGTTGCCAATTTCAGGCACGCTTGGGGACTATCTATTTCTGGAAACATAACACTACACTTAGCTAACTGCAGGGTGTGATAGGAATGTGTTTATCAAGTCATCTCCAAATTATTTGGGGGAACAATGCAAGGCAGCACATGGTTTCCTTCCTGAATTGAGTCTCACCATTATCAGGGAATATCACACTGGCCGCAAAATTATAAACAACGGTTGATTTTAGTAAAATAAAGGGAGCTTTGTGCCCTTTTTATTCTGCTGTAAACATAGCACAAAGGAAGCACCGAGACATGGGGAAGTCCAGAAATTTTGTATGCAGTTAGAGCACTGTGAATAAAGCCTTTGGTTAATTGATCTTCAAGGTCAATTTGTGTCTTTGTCTGTGACGCTGTGCTATTGCTATTGCTATCTGGCCTACTTGCTATTGTTGTATTAGTGCCTGAGGTCACCAATCAGTCCCACTTTCCCAAGAAATTTCAGGGAAAGACTATCTGATAAATCGCCCCAACAGCAAGCACTACCAGAGCATTGCTGTTACAAAATAGATATGCACATTTTAAGTGAAGGGAATATTTTTAAAGCCCCTCTCATACATATGACAGACCAGGATGTCTGTTGTTCTCCTTCCCCCTTCACCATGCTTAAGGCTTCAGGTTCAGGGAAAGAGGAAAAAAGAGCAGTAGCAAAGGAGTAATTTACCATAAAAATGATGCTAAATGCCATAAAATGCTGTAAAATGGCGAGTCTGGCAATGTTGCCACATTTTCTTTCAGTCTCAGGTCCAAGCAGGACCTCATCCAGCAACAAGCATCACCACTGGTGTGCGGTCCCAAGAGGTCCGCTCCTCACCACGAGTCCAGGAGTGCAACAGACGCAGTGCCTCTGGTGGGGACATGCAGCCCGCCAAGCGGGCAGCGCTTGGGCCTGCGGGGATGTCCATCTGCACGGGCATGGGCATGGGCATGGGCATGGGCAGACAGACATGATCTCACTGCCCGTGCATGAGTCGGCCTCAATCCAGGAGCCTCGTGGCCTCATCAGAGCAAATCTGTGCCAGCAGAACAAGCTGAGATGAACGTGCCTGCATCCATGGGCATGTGCCCTCTATGGATGTGATGCAGAAAACATCTCCGGCACTATGGTGGAGCACCTGAAATGGACACCCAAGCAGGTTGGGTTGCAAATGCTGGTGTGCTGATGGTGAGGAGTAAAAAGCATCACTGAAGCTGCTGATCCACCGCCCTTCACAGAGGATAAATGTAAGCAAGAAAGAAATGGAATGGAAAGCAAGTAGTGTTTTCCAGGTTGAAACAGGTGCAGCATGAGAAGCCATCTCCCTAAACCTAAGGGCTGAGCGAGCTTTGAGCTCCTCAGCGAGGGCAAATCTGCAGGAAGGCACTGGCAGTGGCTAGGGGAAGTACCTAAAAACGTGAGCAAATAAACACTGCCAAAACATGAAGAAGCTTGCAATGGATCAAAGAGCAGCAGAGCAGCCCTGGGAGGAGGAAAGACCCTGGCAGAGCCCTGGCCCCAGTGCTGGGAGGCTCAGGGATCGGAGGAGGCCGGCTGCCCCCCATGTGGGAGAGCCTCCCGGGGGGACCAGTCCGGCCTGAGCTGTGCGTGCAGGCAGCAGCCGGAGCGCTTCCCACCTCCCAGCCAAATACCACCTAACAGCAGTATCTGAGGAATAGCGCGGTCTGAGCAGCTTATTTTTTCTAAAGTGCCGAAAAAAAAATATATATCCCCAGAGTGCAGGCAGGATGAAGATGCTGCGGCTTGGGCACGTACACCTCCATCCCTGCATCCCCCCATGGTAGCATCTCCCGCGGGATGTCCCTTACCTTCCCGGCCTGGGGGCGGCTTCCCGCGGGTCCCGGGGCTCTCCCAGCGGGTTCCCTGTGGGCGCGGGGGGATCCCTGGCCCGGCCCCGGGCGGCAGCGCAGGGAGGAGGCAGCGGCGGCGGCGGCGAGGGAAACCCCGGCTTCTCCCTGCCGTGATGCCAGCCTGGAAACCTGTTGCTAGGGAAACCCGGGTATTTCCTCGGTTGCGGCCCTCGGCGCCGGGAAGGGAAGGGAAACTGCGGCGCTGGGGATGCGGCGCGGCCCCTCGGCCCGCGCCCGCCTCTGGCCAAAAGCATCTCGACCTCCCCTCTTCCCCCTCCAACCCCCCCCGCAAATATATATATATATAAATATATATGTAGCCTTCGGGGGGCGAGAACGCCGGAGCGAGGAGAGGCCAGAGCTCCCCGCGGAGGCTGCAGTCGCAGCGGAGGTTTTGGGGAGGGAGCATCGGCAGAGACTGCAGCACGGAGGAAGAAAATCTAAGAATGAAAATTAAACTAAAAAATAAACACTAAAATTGAAGGGGTTTGCATTTCTGGGGAGAAATGACTTTTCATATACAGCCCTTTTTTTTTTTTTTTTTTTAAATGTGGGCTCTGTTGTGGGGGCGGGGAAGGGATGGATAGATTTTGCCCTGTGTGAGGCAGAGCCCCGATAAAACTCTCTCATTTATTGACTCAGAGACTTTTCTAAAAAGAGAAATTGCGATTCAAATGAGAGCTGCCAACTCCTATGACCCGTGTTATGCAGGACCTCAAAGGACACCATTGTGTCTAGTCTAACTTTATTATCTCTCAATCTATGAAGCTGGTAAAAGAAATCATAAGCAGATTTTGTCTGGACAAATTGATAACACAGTCTCGCTTTCTATAGGGATTATCTTAGTATGGTGATAAAAACTTTTGGACTACAGAGAGCAGTGGCATTATATTGACTAATTCAGATGCAATTCTCCCATCTACAGCATAAGAGCACACCGGTGCCCAGAAAAGATTGCAAGAGAAATTACAATGCCACTCAAAAATTGCCTCCTATCCCTTCAGTTATAAAACTATTTTTCTTGGAATTAATAACTAATCAATGCCAAGAATTTTGACAGAGGCTCTGTATTAAAGTAATCATGCTGCTAGCAAGGCTTTGAAACATGAAAGCTGTATCGCAGACAGCTTCTTTTTGCTCTGGAGAGCGCCGTTGCTCAGATAACAGAGAACTGCCATGTTTTCCAGGGCACATTCACCTTAGAGTTGATTCCCTTTGTGCAGATTCGGATTGTCTTTGACTGAGTTGTTCTCTTTTGCAGTTGGTTTGCAGCAGAAAAAAAAAATGGGTCTCTTTTAATCTGGACTCTTGTGAGACAGCTTTATTTCTAAATCCTTTCATATTCAAGCTGTTAATTTAAACAACATTTATAATAAAAGTAAAAATTAATTTGACAATTTCAAGACATGTGTTTGTTCCACCAAATTTCCCTTCAAACACTGCAAATTAACATTTCCTACCCAGAGAAATGTTTGAAGTTGTTTTATATATTCTTTATTACAAAAAGAAAAAAAAAGAAAAAAAAGAAGCATGATCATATATATACATATATATGTATGTATACAGGGTACGATAGATGGTGTTAGCAACAATTTCAACCTGTATCTTTTTGTTCAATCTAATGAATCAAAACCTGCTGGCAGTAATGACTTGCAAGGCATCACTTGCATCACTTATGACAGGAGTAGTCGGGAAATTCCAAAGCAGCATCTTTCCCCCTCAGAAGGAGAGATTCTGCTAAACAGAAACCTAATGGGGAACTCCAAATTTCATCAGAAAAGCTCCAAGTTTTGTTCAAGAAATGCAGAAAGTCTCCCTCGGCGGGCTGTCGCAGCGCTGAGAGCCTTGGCTGTGCCGATGACGCCCCGCTGAGGGTCCTGGAGCTGTACCCACCATGGGCGCCCCCGACACCACGGCACCATGCAGAGGCTCTTCTGGCTCTGCTCTTTGACCTACTCGCCCTTTGGCTACCAGCAGCAGCTGCAGGCAAAGGGAAGCAAATAGATGGTGCTTCCCCATGGCCTTCACCTCAAGGACACCCTGAAGGTCTCCAGGACCCTTGGCAGCCTATCTGTCCCAGGGTACCTCTCCACAGCATCAAGCCTGGCCAGTCTCTTTTCTCCTAGTCTATTTTTTTTTTTAACCAGTCTTTCTACTTGCAATGCTCCTATTTATTCTAAAAGTGACCTGAGCTCAAATTCCAACCACAACAGCTAGAGTATCACTTCGCTTTCAATCTGCCATGAAGTTGTCTTGTGGTAGAAGGAAGAACCAGTATCATATGTGTTTGTATCAACAGCACTCGGGAACTCCAAGGAGAGTCCTAACTGACACCTTCTCCCCCATGGACCTTTTAATCCAATAAATAATCAACAAAGGCTGTGTGGCAGTATTTTATCCCAGTGAAGTCACTTCAAGTTTCAACATACACATCCATTCTTGGCTTGATTATCATCTAAAACACCAGTACAGTATCATACCAACATAAAAACTGATGCTAGATTAATAATCATAGCTAGCTTGGATGGAAAGAAATGCAGAAAAATTAAAAGAGATGAAGAGTTTGTCTCCAAATATATCTTCCTGCAGCAGTTTCTATGGTTTTATACATTCTGGCAGATGTTTTGCCTCATCAGCATTAAAAATTGTAATAAAACATCAAAGCCACCATCTGAAAAATAGGGAACTATTTTCCAGGTACATACACTGCGTTCTTGCTCCAGGGTTTCCATGTGAAGATATGCCACGGGTATTATTTTTCAGTCTATTAGATCTTCAGTCCCCCTACACATTGACCTGCAAGGCATGTTCTTATATTTCCCCTTGTTTCAGCAGGACTGAAAACTCCCTCATGAATCAGAAAGACATATGCTGCACATCTATGTATGTGTTATATATGCATGTGCACAGATAAAATATCAGTAATTCATTTTCTCTTGTTTTTTTCATATTTTTTTCATATCTCTCAGATACAGCATGAGAAATGAGCCTCCAGTTTAATAAATACTTGTGAGAAAGTGAAGAATGTTTAACTGAATTTAGGGAAAGTTATAACCTATCTTCCTCAAGAATTCAAGTCTCTGCTGAAAAGGGGACCTTTTTATGCAGTTGTCTCAATTTCTGCTGTTGCTTTAATAAATTGTTTCAAAAAGTAATTTGCAGGTCTGACCTTTTATAGAGGTAATATAATTTATTATTGTTGTCACAAATTCAGCATAACACATAATTCTGCTACTTCTGATGCTTTCTTATACCTAACCTTAATCTTTACTAGCATGTGAGCACCCAAACAGTTCTGGGTCAGCTCAACAGATTTCAGCTATGTCTTCACATATCTGATTAGTAATTAGAGGATGCTCATTGAAGTTTAAATCTTTATTATATTTACAGAATATAGCACTCCGTCATCTCTTAAAACTTCCTACTGAGCTTCATTACTTCACAGTGTTAAAAGAAATACAATAGCCAAAAAAAAAATCTAACTTTCTCTTAGCAGTTCAGTGAAAATTTGAATGGATTCTGTCCACTTTCAGAAACACCAAACATAGTCAGAATATAGACCCATGGAGTACAAAGTACACTAGAAACATTTGGACATTTCGTTATAACTTTTCAACCACAACTCTTGTAAAGTTCCTGAAAGTTGAACTGTTCATGAAATGCCAAGAAGATGGTGACTTTTTAAGCCCCCAGTTTGTCAGCTCCTGTGAACTCTCAGTGGAAGACCAGGGGTAAAATGAAGAGTAAAAGGGGCATGAAAAGAATTAATGCTAGGTTTTTAAGGAGCTATTTTTTTGTCATCGGTGCTCAGATGACAGGTGACCTTATAAAATCTACCCAGTGATAAAGATTTGTATTTGCTACTTTGGCTCACATACAACAAAAGCATCAAGTCTGAAGTATTTTTAATCAATCTACCTGGAAAATGTCACAAGACTTAGGTACTTTCATCATTTATCTCATGCACCCTTTCATCTTTCTCCTACAAGAAGGATTCAATTTACCGAGCCACAGCAAAGAACCGTGCAGAATTTTACCAGAACACCTCTATGCAATAACTATGTGCTCCTTCACTGGCAACCAATGGCAGCGATCCAGCGACTAACATATGCTATGGCAACCGTAACACAACATGGGAGTGAGGGACTGGGCGGCAGGGTGAAAGGAAATGCTAAACAAAGTGCACAGTAGGCACGGAGAGCTATTCCTGGTTTATCTACGCCAGGCTATTTTTAAGTTTTCAGAGGAAATTTGAACAGCTCACCTTGATGCAACCCCTCTAAAGCTTTCCATCACTTTTGAAAACAGTGGAGCACAAGCACATATAAAATACTTCCCAGATTCGGTGCGAACAAGCTGAGCAGGTGGAACTCACGACAAGATTATCATTCAAATCGCCATCTGCCCGAACGAGAGGACAGCGTGTAGCTGCACTATTCCTGGAGTGAAGGAAGAACCGGGGAGTTACCAAGTCCTCCTCGCTATCTGGAGAAAGTCATTACAGCTCTCCTCAGAAGCCTAGTTCTTGCACTGGTTTACTCAGGCTTTGGAATAAACACAAATTTTTGCTTCTGTCCCTGTCTCAGAACTTCTTCATTCACGTACAGGTTGCAGTTCCACCTCTTTCTGCAACAAAAACAACAAGAATAGGACCAAAAATTCTGCCACCTGAAACAACACAGTAAGCTGGGCAAGATATTTCCCCCTGCAGCCCTGTCACATTGGCTTAGCCTTCATTCTCTAAAGACAATCCCAAGTCAGTCCTTCATATTCGATATATTCAATTGTTACCTTCTGTCAGGGTGTAGTGAAAGGGTGAGGAAAGCCAAGGAAAGACAGTTTCAATCCTGACCTTGCCTCCTTGAGGCGCTCAGCTGGTTGCAGGCCAGAATGAGTCAGATCCTAGATGACATCCCAGTTTCTTATCACTTTGAGCAGCTGTCTTCCTTATCACTTTCGAGCAGGCATGGATTGCCAAATTACTCCAGTGAAAACCCTTCCTCTCCATCATGTTACTCACAGGAGGTTGCTTTAATGGATATTGGGGATGGATAATTCTTACTGCCATTTCACATGGGCAGGAAGAGGTCCATGGGGACAGATGCTGAAAGGCAGTGCACTGCACCAGCATCACTGTCCTTCCTCACTGCCGCACTTGTGGGAGCTCCTAGGGACCCCACCAGGTGCTGAGTCTAAAGTTACAAAAATAAGAACAAGGCCAACTGCAATGTCTATAAGCAAACCCCTTCATACGCAGTTTCTAAATGTTCTGCTTCAGGAGCTCGGGAGCTGGTGCCAGTCCCTAGGGACGCACCTGGGCTTAGAGGATAATTTTATCTAGCACAAGAGCCAGATGGACCTTACTGCGGTCGGGCTCAGCCAGCCCTGGGGTACGAATGGTCCTTGGGATAGCATCACAGCTGCATCGGCTTTGCTTCTGTGCTATTCAGATGCATTACTGACTACAAGGACGGTGAAACTGAGCACGCAGCCTCTCAGCTACTTTCTTGCTAGCAGGACAATTACAGAGAGCCAGTCATTTTATATCTGCAGATAACAATCCATATTGCACTAATTCACGTACCATGTTATGCTGCTGCACTGTCTCTGCCAGGTTCACATCAGTCACCTCTGTCAAGCCCCGTAGGATGCCAGCACCAACAAGACCTATTCAACATCATTTTTTGACCCTAGATGGCTACACACACTACCATAGCTTCCAGCACCAGCCAGGTGCCAAAGGAAAAGCAACAGAGCTGGAGAAAGGCTGTTGGAAACAGAATTCATCCCTCCTTCACACCAGCTGCTGAACTTACACTCCTTTGTTATCTGCAACTGCCCTTGCAGTGGCTACATGGGCAAACACTTATTTAAATTGCCATTAGTCTCAGTGGCGCTAAGCTGAGGGAGAGGAGGTACAGTTAGAGCAGCGTGTTTTATGTTTATAGAAATGATAATCATGTTCAGAGAGCAGATTAACAGGGCTCTCTAATGATGGCCGTGAAGACAGGAGATAAAAGCTTTCATTTCCATAACGCATCGGGCAGACCCTTCTTTATTGCTGTCACAATCTGCTGCTGGCTCCAAGCATTTATTTTTAATTTTAAGTATTTATTATGAGTTTGTCCCCCACTGTCAAGGCGTCAGGCTTCTGTTCCTTACCTTTCAGGAATGCATTCATTCTGCTCATCAACTTGTGTGTGGGGAGGGAACAGAGCAAGGATAATACAGACTGTGACAGCCCAGTACAGTGTAAATCCCGGGAACAAACTGGAGGAGACAGAGGAGCTGTAATACAGGAACTGCTCTTAATCCTGACATTTGCAAGCAATAAGAAATTATCAACTCACCCCAATTACATTTCTACATAATAACAGAGCTTTTTTTTTTCTTTTTTTCTCCAAGTGGAGATTTTATTAATACATTCAAATTTGGTGGTTGAAGAACAAAACCCAAGGAGATGCAGTATTATTGTAATTTCTGCTTCTGGCCCCAAAATGCTGGTGTCATCCCAGGCTGCCAGCTGCCTCCTCATGGGACTAGTGATGAGAACAGCATGAAAAGTCTGGTGAAGCCACTAAGTGCTCATGGCACGGGGCAAACTGCTCAAAAGAAGGGTAAGGGGAGGAAATATTTTCCTGATGGATGGTGATGCAAATTAGCTTTAGATGAAAACAAACACATATTCACCTGTTAAATCTTAATTCTTTTTTTTAATATTCATTTGGCAACCAAATTTCCTGTAACTCCACTGGGTTTATGACTAATCAGCATTTTTAGCATTTTTTCCCTAAGTACATGAACCTAAGCAAAATAGCCTCTGTCTCACTCATTACAAACCCAAAAACAATGACACTGAAGACAAAGGAAACCCTCAGTTCTGAGTCCTGGGCAATTTGACCTTTATCTTTTTCTAAACCTTAGCCTTAGCATTATAGCTATTTTAATCCTTGCCATACTATAGTTTGCCATGAGGACATTCATGATTAAATCAGCTTCTTTGAGAAGTGAATGGATCAGATAGATACACAAATGAGCACTAATAACTGAAATTACTATTTCTCCCTGCTCCAAACACTCATCATTCATTACCTCCAAAACAACTGCATTTTATAGTGTCCTAAAAACTTTATTCTTTGAAGAAAGGTAAACCCTCCAAATCACCCTAAAAAACTGAAACAAGAAAATGAGAGGGGAATTCCTGTGCAAGGCAAGACAGGAAGCACTATGAAACCTCAGCTTCACACTGACACATCAATTCCAATTTTACAGCTGGCAGCCAGTTTGCTGATCAGTACAGCCTTGTGATGCCTCTACAAACAAGGAGGGAGGGAGGACTTCTCAGCGCAGCTCCGGTGAAGCTTATGTCTAATGGCAATTTAAAGTAATTTATAAACCATAAAGTGCTCGCAGCAAGACCAGCATCACATCTCCTTCCATTTATGAATTTGCAGTGCCCGGTACTGTTAGTATGATTAATATGTAGATTATTAATAAGCTAGAAGAGTCACTCCTGTTCATCTTTCATTAAAGATACCTAAGTGAGCAATCTGCAGTTTATTGACATTTGGAATTATGGTTTGCGTTATCTGTGAATTTTGTTTCATTTACACAGAATGGGTCAAATCATAAGTGTTTTGCAGTGCTCTTTAAGATACTACAGCTATGGCAGAAACGAGCTGAAAGACAGATGCTAGGCAGGTCAGCACATTCGACATTTACTGTGTTTGCGAGGTTAACATATTTTCTGCGTTGAACAAACAGCAACTGGGGGCTTCTGTGTCCCCACCAAACTAGATATGGGTCGGTGTCCAGAAGGAGACAGGGCTCTTCTTATATCACATGAAAACTCGCATTACTGCAGAGAAAGGCCCAGAGAGTCAGCTGACAATCCCTACTTTCCCAAACAGTATTTATGTAAAACATGCATGACACAGACTTCATGGGCAATGTTTTGCTGCCTTGCATTTAAGTAATGTGGTTGTTACAGGCAAACACACTTCAAACTTCCTTCAGGTCTAACTTACTGAAACTGTCAGTGGTCCAGAATGGCCTCTGGAGTTAAACATGCCCCATAAAAGTTCTTTTATACAGAAAGCATAATATGAGTTAACAGAAGAACTGAAGAAATTTGATTTGAGGTAAAGTCCTTAAAGCATTCGAACAGGAGATGCATTTAAAACCAGGTCTGTCTAAATCGGGTACATTAGGAATGTCAGAAAAAGCAACACTCAAGTTGCACTTCCTACATTTATCTTATCTTTTTTAAAAAGTAAAAATAAAACTACAGCAATATGAGTCTATTTTGCTGGGTAATCATTCCCAGTGTTGTACTGTTCATTCGGTTCATCTGCTGGCATTTCCCTTTAGATCTCTTTACATCCAGACTACAGTGGCAGCAGCATTACCCTGATGATATAGTGCTGCAATCCCAGCTACTGTGTATCATTAGAGGGAAATCATTTTAATGCTCTTGTAAACACCATCAGAGAGCCAGGAGACTATTTGTATTTGTTTTACTGTCACCAACTAAACTGCCTTATTTCAACCCTGTCCATCAAATTAAGTATTGGACTGGGTTCAAAGTACTCTAAACCTTCCAACTCTGGGCTGGCTCCTACTTTAATAGAAGCATACATCCACTTTCTAGCACAGATCCTGCAAGCACATCTGTTGCAAAGAAGTATATTGATAAAATGAATTTTTTCCATCACACAAAAGACTGAAAATCTCAAGCTGGTGGGTCCCACCAACTTATCTAAAGGCTTGTTGCAGGTTTTATATTTCACATTGCCAGAACATTGCAGATAGCTCATATCTTCCACATAGAGAAAATGTAGGTGTATAAAATGTTGGCTATTCTGATTGTTTAAAGAATCTATCACTTTTTCCTTGTTATTGTTAAATGTGGAATATATTTAGTCCAAATCTTTCCTTGCTCAGATATCTCTTATTTTTGACACAGGGAGGATTAGAAATCTTTGCAGGAATAGTGAAACAGAGATTTGCTCACACGATCCCTAGAAACATTAGTACAATTTTAAGGAAAAACTCCTCCTTTTCTTTGGAAGGACAAAATATTCAGCTCAGATCACCACAACTGGCTGTAAAGCACTGAGACCTCAACCCACATGCACCTGCTGAGTTGGGCTTTAGAAGGTCACTCCTTCCCCTCTGTGTGCTAGCAAGGTGGAGAGAGACAAGCTTTGCCTCAGACCTCAGCTGGCTATAGGGAAAAGGAGACAGCCTAGGAGCACAAAACACTGCCGAGCCCAGCCTAAGGTCACTTCTATACCAAAAACACTTGCTGGAAGGAACAATGGTTCAACAAAGGAACAATAGAAAGGCACAGAGGTGATTAATGCAAACTCTCAGTGCTAAGAAAATGCATATGCCTCCAGAAAAATAGCCAGAAATTCAAAACGGGAGAAATTCTGAGTGAATGCCCACTAGCACATTTCTTTTAGCCTTCGCTCTTGATGTTTTGTGTTCCTTTTTTGTAAATAGCCAAGCGTTCAAAGCTCAGCTCCAGCACTTATGGAAAAGCAAGATGTTAGTGTGCCTCTCTGTTGCAATCAAAAATTGAATTGTATGTCTAATAAATTGGGGTTGTGATGGTTAATTGCAAGAGCTAACAAAAGTACCTCCTAGGATTTACACAGCAAACCTGTACAGCAGGAGCTTCAAAGTACAGCCATCAAATATTCACAAGTACTTGTAACCTATTCACTTACGGCCAGATGCTCTCTCCCCTACCATGCTGGGCAGGAAATGCCGCTAGAATCAGCATGATTTCCCACAGAAAATGTTACTCAACTTGAGTAAAGATGACAGAATCGAGCCCATGGAGGGAAAAAAATGAAAAACCTCAATATAATGAATGTATCTGAGAATATCCTAATCTCCTTGTGAAGAAAGAGTCATAATCTAAATACATTATGCATGATGAATTATTCATCCAGCTATGTGTGCATTATCCTGGGAATATTTCTTTAGCTTTTAAAACTTCTCTCTTAGAACACATAAATCTAGTTTGGAAAAAAAATCACTTTCAGTGGCCAACTACATTTTCAGACTGTCAGCTGAAGATAAATTTAGAAATATTTTTTTTTACTATTGGTTTCTATTGTAGCAACATTTAGAAATCCCAATAATAGTTTCTCATTACTCTAGAAGGATCTAGGAATCCCGACAATAATTTCTCATTTTGTTCAGCACCATGCACATAAAGTGTGTGGCTATAGCACTGTCAAGATTCAAATATAAACATACCCAACAATATGAGATTGCATGAATTTAAATCTAAGACTCTGTGAGGAAGAACTGGTGATTGACTAAACACCCAACTATGTATATTTGCCTCAAGACCATTTCCATAAAAAGTTGCGCTTTTTTCAATGTCGTATCTACCATACAAAGTGATGCAGAATTCCTTCCTAGAGCTATTTCAGCAAGCCTCCTGACAAAACTCAAGAAGTTCAGGGAAAAGATCTACCTATCAAGATAGCTGGATTTCACTTTCCAAGTTCTGAAATTCCTTGAGTAAAATATACCTGATAGAAATTTTTCATAGATTTGTGCTATTAAACTTACTGCTTAAAATATGCATGCATGAATAGACAAGTATGCATAGAACTCATCGCAGAAGGCATAAAAAATTTCCGACAAGGCAATATAAGTGAGTTCTCTAATCTTTGCTTTCTTCCACCTCTTGCTTTGCTATGATGACAGTTGTTGAAAGTACTTATGGGAAAAAAAAAGCAGCACATCACAGGATGAAACACCAGAGATAGATACAAAGCGGCTTCTCTTTCACTACTTCTAATGCAACAAAAATACTGTGAGGTAGATTAGCAAGAATGGCACATATTAAAAATACTTACCAAAAAGTATCCAAGAGTAAAAGCTTTAGCACCAAAACGAGAAAGAAAGAAAGAAAGAAAGAAAGAAAGAAAGAAAGAAAGAAAGAAAGAAAGAAAGAAAGAAAGAAAGAAAGAAAGAAAGAAAGAAAGAAAGAAAGAAAGAAAGAAAGAAAGAAAGAAAGAAAGAAA
>VWPW01014757.1:1597953-1705527 GCA_013389825.1 Crypturellus undulatus
AAGGAAAGGAAAGGAAAGGAAAGGAAAGGAAAGGAAAGGAAAGGAAAGGAAAGGAAAGGAAAGGAGAATGCAGTAACCATAAGGAAGAGATAAAAGGAAAAAACAATACTTTTATCCTTTAAAGCAAGAACAGAAGGTGTGGATAATAATTGTCATCACAACTGGGAAATGGAAAACAGCCATGGTCAATATTACCTCAAGCTTCAGTGGGAAATTCTGCTGTGCCTCTGCGAGAAAGTATTTTGAATCACATTTAGAATTCTTTGCAGTTTTATTTTGCTTAAAATGCTGTGATCATTCCCAATTATTTTCTCTCTCTTAATTAAACCTTCATATCAGACTTTTATTAAGATAGAGGAGAAATGTATACCTTCCTTCCTCATTCTCTCAAACCTCATTCACTCAGGGTTATCTTTCCAAATAGGATTGAATTTACTTAAAGGAGAGAGATGGTAAAGAATACAGCAAAATCTATGGGAAAGTCATAATTCCACTATTATTTCTAAGATTACAAAAGATCATTGTACCTTATACCTGGACAATCCAATTAGCTTGTAATCCAGGATTTAAGCAAGCTACAGATCGTGTTGGAGAGCTAACCTATTTCAACAGAAATTGTTATCTTTGCAAAGCAATTTTTACAGTGTCTCAGTAGCTGAGTCTGCAATATCAGTCTGAAACTAAGTATGGAGCCATCACTGTTTTAAGAATGGTATATGATTCTTGAAAAACATGACTGCAGCAACTTTCACCAGAGGCTTGGTAATCGTGCAATATACAGTCTACAAAGGGCATGTCAGAAAATGTTTAATATTTTGTGCATATTTAAGATGGGAAAAAATGTATTTGGCATTTTGAAACTAAACGTCCCATACAAAAGTGTCAGTGAGTAACACTGTGTGCAACAGAATCCTGGCAATATAGATTATGTATCAACATCGAGACTTGGATACCAGCCATGGGTGGTCATGGACAGTGCTGGAAAGACAGCTTAAATAAGATGAAAAATGCACCTAAACCTCCTTACTGTTGCCTTTGGTCTTGGTGAGACACAGGAGAAAAGGGTTAAAAGCAGTTATACGATATGTGTCTACAGCTATGCAACTCAAAAGTCAATAAGGCAATATGCTCACATCAGTATCCCCAATTGCTGAAATCACAGATTTATTTTTTTAAACAAGCAATTAGATAGGCAGAAACTCAGATCTGTGAGGTATTGGGAAAGTAGTTTCTGTTTCATAGAATTTGAAAAGAAGTACTGTTGGTTTGAATTTTTCATTAAATATGTATTTCAAATCAATTTTTTTTCTCCCTGGTTCCCCCTTCTTTCTGCCCTTGAAAGACACAACAGTGAGTGAGTGAGGTGCCTGAGAGCTTTTATTTTCTTCTTGTGCTTCATTTGCTTCCTCTGAGCAGCTACAAGGGGTTCCCAGCTGCCAGGAGAGCAGAGCTGTCCACACCGCTTCCCCTCCAGCCCTCGCTGTGAGGAAGCTCCTGCAGGGCCACCCCCAGGCCCTGGGCTCCCTTCCTTAGATCTGGTCCATGATGCTGAAAACATTAATGTTGGCCTCCACTATCTTGCTTGATATTACTTTTGCCAGTAACGAAACAAAAATAGTGGAAATTATAGAGAAATAAATCATCAGTTGACAAGAATTAACCAAATGTTTGATAAAGGGAAGGTCCACACTTTTAGAGTTCTGAATGTTTTCGTGGTCTATTTTATTTTTCTCTAATTTTCATTCTTAGACATTACGTTTATCTCCTTCTAAACGAGATAATTACCTTATTCTACAGACCCTTTTAAGTCTCAGAGCACTGCATGCCTTAAAAGAAAAAGAAAGAAGAAAAGGAGGAAAATGACAAGAATTCAGAGGAGAGCAAAAAGAATAAGAGATGTTGGTAGAATAAGACCTATAACAATAAAATAAGAGGTCTATCTATTCAATCTGGAGGTAATAAAAGATATAACTGCCAGAAAAATATAAATAAAGCTAATAAATAAAAATCAATCTCAGTTTCCTATGTGGCACTTCATAACGGGGCTTCATAAACAGATCTCAAAGAGCTTTACGCAGGAGGTCAATCTTCTTTGTTGAGGACGAAGATGTTTTCAATAGCATAAAATAGCATAAAAATTCCCTTAAGAAATTCAATCAGAAGGTGATACATCTCTACAGTGGGACAGCAAGCTTTAATTAAAATTAGCAATTTATTTAATTAACAACAATATTTTTTTTTTCTAAAGCATTTTCTGTCTTCTGGACCCATAATTACATATATATATATATACCTTACACTTGTCTGTTAGCAAGAAAAAGTTGGATGAAGGACAGATAGGCACAGAAACTGACTCACTTGACTCATGTGAGGAAACTAGTTCGCATGAGGCACCATAGCTGCTTCTCTTCGTCGACTGTTCTGGCAGTCCTAGACTCGGTGCTGTCTAATCATTCACATTTTTCTTGGTATTAATTATTCTAGAGCATAGAAGGTGGTCTCTTATTTCCTCCATAATGTAGGGGACTATGACAGAGTTGATGCCAAGGCAGATGTATTAAAGGATTACTGGCTGTCTGAATACCTCAACTGGGCCTGGTGTTTTAGAATGTTAGAAAGAACTGCGAAGAATTAAAAAATAATTTCTATATTCACTACCAAGAAATCAAGAAAAAAAACAAAACATCACCTCTGTAAAATGTACTGTTTCACTGAAGTGAATGCAGGCCTGCAAAAAGATCTCTGCACTCCTTCATTCACCCAGTAGAAGCTGCTCAGCACTGAAATCATTTTTGCAGCAAGTTATCAAATGCTCACAGGTTGAAAATTACCTCTCATTCACAACGGTCCATTTCTACTTATGTCAGCTGTCCCTGTCTCTGCCTTGAACAGTTTTCTTGATAGTCCAGTGAATCAGCATGTTACCTCTTAAGAGATTTTACCTCCGCTAAGCCGTACATACTGCCAGACGCACACAGACCTTAGGGAAGCAGCCCGATCCCACCTGGCACTGCCGGCCCGTTACTTCGAAGAGCTGGATGCAATTGATACTGCGACCTGGCAAATGCTGCTGTTTGTCACCTGAGCTTAATGAGAAGTGCCACATTTCAGAAATTACAACTCTGGGAGGAAATTCATGCAGCATCCAATGAATAACAGTCAGTGGAAATAAAACCATATTGCAACCAATGGATAACAATCCCAGTTCCCACACACTCCCCACTTGAAGACAGAGTTATAATTAGATAATCAAGATTTTTTGAAATGGCACTAGCAGTGATAGACTTTAGCCCTCATAGTAGCAATATTGTCCTGGGGGTTGTGTGAATATCTAGGAAGGCTTTAGCCCTTTGTCAGCTTTGGATCATTTTGGAGATCGTCATAGGCTGACTTTACTGTCTCAGTATTTTTCTTTGCTTTTATCCTCAAAACCTTTGATTAAGTTAGGGTACATTGGCTTCTACAGGAGTCAATGGGAGTTTCACCTTTGATTTCATGAGGCTCTGGTCTTGACAGTATAAAGCGATTAACCTTTTCTGTTAAGGGTAGCTATCTATTAATGGATTACAAGAGAAGGAAAAAGCACAGATCATGGAAAGGAGGACAAGCATATCCCATACAAAGATTAGATAAAGCAGAGAGGAAGAACAGAGAACAAGTAGATACAGACAAATTACAACAGTATAGAACCTTCAGGAGATGTTAGGTGAAGAATCAGAAGATGACAGACTTCAAGGTCATGCAAAAACATCTCAGATCACCACCACAACAAGATGCACTACATTTCTACCTGTGAAGGGACCTTGGTAGCATCAGCTCCAACAGGGTGGGGACCGACTACTGTCGGTCTGCTGTCTGTCCTAGTGGAATAGACTACCTCCCATCTTTCTTTTTGTTGCTTTTCTGACAGAATATACAAGTACCCTGTGCACTTATGCTACTACTCCATGTGCAATATCTGCCACAGCAGAAGCACCTCTGCTTTCAGGTTCCTAGAGGCCCAGCCTAGCCACATGAAGTGTATAGTTTATGTTCTGAAGTACGTGTTTGCCACTGGGATCCGCGCTGTTCACCTCACCATTTAGTAAGTCTATCTACAAAGTGGAAACAGCCCCCAAAGAGTGCTAGAAGTTTGGCTACCTGCCTGTTATGTCATCACAGTGCCTGCCACACTTGTTAGGGAGCAGCTCCAGAAAAAAGATAAGTTTTACCAAACTGGGGAGAAGGAATTTTTATTGATAAGCAGTGAGTTGTGCCTGTTCCCTCTGAGATGGAAGCAAATCGCAGGAACAGCAGAAAGAAATCTAAAAGCGAATGGATGGGGGGCTGAGGGGGGCTATCACATGGATTTCTGAGCCTCCCACAAGACCTTTTCCAGCAGTTTCCTGCCTACCTAATACTTGGTCCCAATACCTAAGGGTTCCAATACTAAATGTCCCAACCCTCAGGCTAGAAGGCAAGCAAAATTTAGAAAATGAACAAGTACAGCTGCATAAGCTGAAAGCAGTTCAGCACAGAATGTGTTTTGTTCCTGGCAATAAAGCTCCATTTCCTATTTTAGTATGTTTTTTTTCCTGCCATTTTTTTTTACAAGAAAAGGATGATAGTGTTGCAAATAGATAACTCACATTGTTGCTATGGTTTTGAACCTTTATGGTGAAGTTAAGTCCCTTTTGGGGAGCATTAATTGTCACAACTGGATACAGATCAGTGAGATACCGTACCATATACTTCCTTAATAGCCTGTAAAAGGGTCAAGTAATTTTTCCCTAGGATTTTAATGTTGAGATGATACACAAAATGCAGCAGACACAAGGCAAAATAAGAGAGAGAAGTATAAGAGCTTGAGACAGGAAATACACAAGCTATCGTCCCTCCATAAAGAGACCCAGATTGATGAGCGTGGGGTATAAGTGCTGGGTATAAGTGCTTTGGGTATAAGAGACCGGCCCCAGTCTCTTTTTGGAATGCAAAATTATTCTTTCCATGCACAGACTTTAATCTGCAAGTGACAATACAAAACAAAACACTACTAAATGGCAGGAGCATTTACTTAACGGCTTGGAAATAACACTTCTCTCAGACAAATCTGTGCTTTGCTTGATGACAGATCTTGTAACAACGTTCTGGAGACTTGCTTGGTTGACTTATTGATTATCGAAAACAGAGCTTTATTGCTGAGTTTCTCAGAAGATTGTGCAGCAAGCTTGATTTTAATACTCCCTTGATATTAGCAAGTGCAAATATTCATTTTCAGAATTTAAGC
This sequence comes from Crypturellus undulatus, assembly GCA_013389825.1. NCBI lineage: Eukaryota > Metazoa > Chordata > Aves > Tinamiformes > Tinamidae > Crypturellus > Crypturellus undulatus. Next base: position 1,603,220 of record VWPW01014757.1, read on the forward strand.
TTATTAGGCACATATCTGCAAAAGAATAATGGTTCATGTCAGACTAAAGGAACTGGGGATTTCCTCAGATGAGATCCAGTAAGAAAACTAATGTTATAAGCTGTTTGTTTCCATCTGCTATTATATAAAATGAGCTTGAAATATCAGCATGGGTAAGCCTGTGTCATTTAGGTAGTATCATCGTCTCTGTGGAGCAAAGTCCACTTCCTGCATAGCTAGGCATATATGTATGATGGTGCATAAACCATGCATAGAGAGCCATACATGTAAACATATATGTATATATTTATACACATAGTCTTATATTAGTTTTATATAAAGTCTTGAGTTGAATCAGCTGTGTGTTGTACATAGTACAAGTATTTACAGAATAAAGCCTTTATCTTACCAGACGCACAATGTTGCCATGCCAGTGATTAAACTAGGAATTACAAAGGTGTTTTTATATAACTTTATATAACTATATAACATATTTTAAAAGGCACTTTTCTTGGATGTGTTTGAAAAGAGTATTTTGTAATCATGATCAATATTTTTCTTTTTGTTTTTTGTTTGTTTTTGTTTTGTTTTTACTTTTAACAGAGAACATGATTTCCGGTGTGCTTTGCGCCTATTTTTTTGAGGCCTTTTTCTTCATCTCTTGAATTTCTTTTAACTCCAAGTAGTGAACAGCATTGAATTGCTGCCATAAAATACGAGTCCCCTAAGGAGACAGACATGATTACAGTATTAATATTCCATGTAGCAACAAATATATGAAGTGCTAACTCATTGCTCTGGGAAGAAATACACTCAGATGATTAAGGAACACATCTGGGAGCAAGGCTGCTGTTCCCACCTCTATGAACAACTTGGCATATGGCAAGCAACTAATCACTTGAGGGGGAGATTTGCAAAAGTTGCCCAAATGAGTTGAGAACACGAGTTGGAAATTATCCCCTCTATCCTCACAGTATATTCAGTAATAAGAATGACCATAAATGTTCTTATCTGATGTTTGTATTCAGGCTTCCTATGAAAAACATAATTTAAAGAAAAAAAAAGGAAAATAAAATTTAAAAAATCTTTCTCTGCTGCTGACGCCCTCCTTATGGTATATCAATTGTCTAAAAATCGTAAGTGAAAGAGTGTTTGATGCAAAAATCAGAGGAGTTTAGCACCTGAAGCACCCCTCAGTGGGAAGAGATTTGTGCCTGACAGCTCTCCATATCCCGTCTCAACTAGCAATCAAAATGCAGCCAGGAACATCTACATGAGGTGTCTGAAGTTCTCAATTGTAAAGGGAATTGCTAAACTGAAGTCCCTAAAACAAAACTAACAAGGACACTTGAAGCTATTCCCGTGAAGGAAAAAAGACCACCTTGTCCTGACAAAGTGGTGTCTTTGTACCAAAATTTCCTACTGAAAACAGGGGATCTGATTGTAATTCTACTCGTTTTGGAGCTTCCCACCACATATCACACTAACTGTTTTGTGGCAAAAAGGGTAAATCTACCCATTTTCCATTGTGATAGTGCCTTGGAGAAGATCTCATAGTGTCAAGTTCCAGCGAGGTAGCCTTGGCCTGGAAAACTGCTCTAACAGGGAAGACTGCTTGAATCTCTGCTGATGGAGATTTTGAAGAACTGGATAAACAGACTGAAGGAGACTCCTCAAGGCTCTGTTCTTCTATGATTCTCTGAGATAAAATGTGTCAAGTATTAGACCCAAATAAAAAAGTAACTTTCCTTTTTGGTCAATGCGAGAGGAAAAGGAATACTCTTGTGCCACCTTGCATTGCACTGAACCCAGCAGTGAAAGTTTTCATAATAACTTCCATACAACTGTGCATACAAAATGCACATTCAGTTTCAACAACCATTGCAAGGCTAAATGTGTGTTTACCTAAAGATCCCATTACTTGCCCAGCTTTGCATTTTTTTTCCTGTAGGCATTGACTGATACTTGCAATTATGGTAGCTCCATGCATAATTGAATGCACAAAGACTGGAGAAGTTTCATAATATTTTTTTCTAGGGAAACATCAATCTTCTCTTTAAGAAGCAAAAAAAAGCAGGAAAGGTTGGTTAATAAAAATAACAAGGCAGCAAGCTAGCACCATAAGTCCAAATGTGCCCACTAGAGTCCTTTCTCATTAATGATAAACATATCATGATAGTTAATGTTAAACATATCATGAGCACCATGCACTGAAGCACATATTCCCATGCCAGCTGAAAGTGGGGCATACAGTGAAATATCATATACTAGAGTCACTGCCTGTATTGTGAGTCTCCAGTCCTTGCTAAAAACACAGAAAACGTTTAACAAATTCTGTAGAGTTAATCTCAATTTATTTTGGCAGAAGAGTAAAGAAATGCACTGCAGAGCTGCCTGTTTCATTTAGCGACAAAGTTCTTACAGGGAAAGTTTTGGGTAAAAACAGCAAAAAACAAAGGTGTTTAGAAACAATCTAGAAAAAAATAGATTACTCAATCATAACTGAACAAGACTGTATCAGTGACTAATGCTATAACTTAATGACAATTGTGATTCCTTAGGAATGCATCTGAAAAAGATTTATTTGTGAATAAATCTCCCAAAGTGACATCGTATTCATAGGCCAAGATGCACAACCTGAATATCCACTATAAATGTCAGGCAGTTAGCAAGTCAAAAAGGCCAGACATTTCCTACAGAGCCATTAAAAATAGTTCCCACTGAAAACAGGGCTTAGTGAAAATGGAGACATCCACTATTACTATATAACACACATTTTTTTCTGATTTTCTTTATTATGCATCTGGATTGCCCAATCACGTCATACCGTGAAGTCCTGAATGGCTACTCCCCTGGCTTGTCCTTCCCACAGTGCTTCTGGGGAAAGAAAAAAAAAGTCAGTTTTCTATCTTTATTTGAGTGGAAAGCTTTCTGGGAAATGGGGAGTTTGTTTTAAAACCATCGATCCTGCATGGCTCTGTTGGCGTTACAGAATCTCAGCTGAAGGTTTCCATCTCTCTTCTCCAGAGATGATGCATGATCAGTTTAAAAGAAAGAGAACACAGATAAGACTAAATCACTCTTCCCAGTATTATTGAATTTACAACTTAATGCAAAAGCAAGCCATTTTTAGTTTAACAGGATAATTCCTCTATTTCCCTAAATACAAACTCTTCAGAACTAGTCAGAGTTCTGCTGCTGTCTTGATTCTTTATATTTTGCCTGTATTTTAACTCCCTTTTTTGGCTTGACCAAAATACTGATTCATTATGAACTAGAAAAAAATTTATACATTCCAGGAATATATCACTGTCTATGCTGTCTATCCTGCCCAAGAGACTGATAAGCCTCGGTGAAGGATAAAAGTAAAAAGCAGAAAGGGAGACCTCAGGCAGAGGTGCTCGTGAGCTGACACAGAAAGGACTGACCTTTAGTAAGCTCAAACCCATCTAACACCATATAGGATTTCTACTCCCCAAAGAAGCTGTTAAGGTACATTGATGGCAATCGACTTTCAGTTCACGTTCTCTGGATTTAGTTTTGAGCCTGAAAAATATGCAGTGTCATGTCTTGACCCTTGACAAAAGGAGCAGCGATGGTCCTGGAGAACACACCGTTAATAACCTCCTTGCTGTTGGCATAGATGCCGGCAGAAGCTCTGTTACTTGTGTAGTTACTTGTATAGCCTCTTTAAAGGCCACACTCACATGGCTCAGGGCCTGTTATCTGGACTCTTGGCCCCTTCAGATCATATTCATCAACTGTTGTTATTTTAAGCCTTTATCTAGCCAAACTTGTTGACTAATTACTGGATGAATGCAGACCTGGGGAGACAGGTAATGCAACAATTTGAGACGTCCTCAATTCTATGTTTGAAATAGCAATTTTCTTTTTTAGTTCTGTAAAACTTATTTTGACAACATGCATGTATTTTCCAGAATTAGCAAAAAGTTACGCTTGTGTGTACATGTGCAAGAATGAAAACTCTGTACGGGCCTACACAAGAGACATGGTGAGAATGTGTGTGTGCACATGTGTGTGTGTGTGCATAAGTACCTGATACAATGGAATCTCCAGAAATATTCCAACAGTTTTTCACAGCTTATACACTTCGTCTGAATTCTCTTCTCCACAAAGATCTTTGGACAAATTAACCTATTCTAGAGTCTTTATTGCAACAGTGTTCAGCTCTCATTGCCATGTTGCAACATTAGTATGAAATTTGCTTGTGTATTTTTGTGTTTTATCAATTTTATTGAACATATAGCTTTGAAAATGGAGGACAACTATTTTAAGGTGTACTGATTTTTTTAAAGCTAGAGCCCAGTGAGGGCAATATAATGAATACCCATGAGACCTTCATATCCAATGCCCATCATTCTCATATATATCCTACCTTTAATCCCAGTCAAGATGAGAATAGAAGTTTTTCAACCCTGAAAGGTGAGAGAACGCCAACCAGATCCCAGTAGCTGTTAGCTGATAGTTATTAAGGGCCCAGTGTACTAGATATCTTCTCACAGCAGGGTTGGGACTGGAGGATGCCAACAAGGCAGTGAAAGGGAATATGCGAGGGAAGAGAATTCACATGTTAAAAGCATCAGACAGAGCTATCACAATTCCCATGGGTATGCTGAATCTAAGAGAAGCCCATTTTTACTGTACATGATGTATAAACAGACATGCAAATATAGAGATGTTATACATACTTGCACATGCATGCATATATCTATAACTATTTTTAAGACCAATAAGCAGTTGCTAGTAGGGAAAAATAAGAAAAAAATATTTTCCAGTTATGCATAAAACAGTTAAAATATTTAACTAAAAATTGTCACTAGTATACAAGACTCCTTGTACTTCACATAATTCTTTTGAAAAATGCAATTTAGAAAGTATCCATATAGTTTATCACCTACAACCGCCACACAGTCTGAGTCTGGGCCAACCACACAGGCTGCTTTCTTGAAAGCTGTTTAATATTATTTGCTGCCCCCTCTGAGATAACTTCTGAGTGGGTTCTCTAAGCTCCTTATGTTAAAGAGTGATCATACTGCAAGGCTAGAAGTTGTCCCAGTTTTCTTCAGAGGATGGACACACTCTGGGCTGAGCTAGCTATGAAGGTAGTATACAGTCACTGATAGATCTCAATTTTTTGTAGAAAATGGCCTGTTTACCCTGCTGCATATAAATATATATAAATATACATGCATAGCAGGCATTTACAGATGACGGAAAGAAATCATTAGGAAAATACCGAGAGAGAAGAAGACAAATGTTTTTTAAGCAACTAATCTAAACTTTTGCCTTTTTGACTGCTTGAAATGAGAGTTATAAAGGTTTATTTCAGCCTTTTATTAAGAGGCACCAAGGTTCTGCAGTGATTTTCCTTTCTTTAATTTATATTTGTGCAAAAAAGGCATGAAATGCAAATAAATGACAAGGCACTGAGAATTAGGCCATTTTTCTGTAAAAGCAGATATAATCCCCAAAATAGCAAAACACATAAAAATGCATCAAAATGTATTAGAGATGACAGGCCATATATTACACAGGCTATTTATGCAACTATAGATCACATATCAGTACCAGTGACTCACAGAAGCCTAACATTAAATGTAAGAGTCGTTGTACAGATGAATATTAATTAAAGTGGCAATTACTGTTAAATACAGCATTTTGCTAGAGATGGTGACAGATGAAAGACTAGTAAGGTATTCTCACAATAAGGAGCAAAATAAACCTTTCTACTCAAGTATATATTTTATCTATGTGTATATATATATTTATTACTAGGAGGAAAGAACAGTAGAAACAGACAAATCTCCATGAATATCTCATTTTAAGTGCTACAGCAATCTTCCTTATTTCCAAATCCCTCTGCAAGGGGAGTAAGTTAATTTAAAACAGCCCCTAGCTGCAGCCCTACTTCAGATGCTTTGGGTCTTAATATCTATTGTTCACCCTGAGCACTCATCCAGCTCATTTGGGCTTAATGTTTCAACCTAATAGCAGCTGACATGATTTTCCCCTGCATGCCTGGCTCCCCACAGTAGTTCAGCAGCAAAACTCCATGGTGGGCTGTATCAGAGCAGCCCTCAAGGGCAGCAGCTAAACCCCAAGGTGGGAAAACATGGCAGAGCTCGCTGGTGCCACAGGGCACCAACACAATTTTTCCTGTTGGAAGCCTGTACATCTCCAAATTCATCTGGCCAATAGGAAACTCTAAGCATAGGACTGAAGTCTGGTGAGCTCAATCATGGATCTCAACTCCAAAAGACCACCAAAGAAAGGAGTTGCATAATGAATTTAATTCTTTTCATAAAGCTTCATTTGCTTTAAACTGAGATTTACAAAATGGCATCCTCTCCTCCTTTAAATACCTATAAAGAATGTTTGCATCCTTGTGCTGATTCATACAGTGAGAGGTCCATAAACCTCAAGCGAATTTGTACTAATTTACCTGAATGTGAGAGGTGAACTAACATCTCTGATTCAATAACTTTCATCTGGAAAACAGCGAACATCCTTCTGTGCAGGCTGAAATCTTTGTCTTACTGGAATAAATATCTATCACAATTACTGGAAACCTACAGAAAAACTATACAGACATGAAATGAAGTGTCACATGCACTGCTTTTATGTGTGAGGATGGAAGATCAGGGCATAATGAGGACTGGAAGGGATTATATGGCTTGAGGTTTGTGATCAGATCACCGCAGTTTTGAACTGGTCACACATTTGGGCAGGCCCATAGAGCACAACACGGACACCGTGGGAAACAGCTCACGCAGCCAATTGTGCTAGTACCTTAGTGTGGTCTTTGGGTCCACCTGCGCTGAATCAACGAGTTTGCACAAAAGCATTGTCATTCCCTGCCACCCAGCAACAGGCCTTCCACTTGACCTATGGATCATTGTTTGAGCAGTATGGTATTGTTTGCTGAGGTGGCATCCGCTTTCTGTTAAAAAAAATTTCTAGCCTGATAAATGAGATGTTGTTTGATCTGTCTTGGAGCTGAAAGGGTCGTACCCTTTCTGTATAACATTTGTAACTAGAAGAGAAAAAGGTCATTCATAATTATTTTCCTGGTATACTGGCTGAGCTACTCATTTGATTTATCACGTGTCCTTTCTGACACAACATGGAATAATAAGAGAGTTAGTTTGTCTTTAGGGAAAACAAGCATCCAGCTCACAGAATACATCAGTTTCAATAACACACTTCAAAGGAATCCAGCTCCTTTCAATCTATACAGGGATTTGCTCACCAGTTTGGGTTGAGCTGCTTGCAAAATAGATAGGAGAAACCTCTTTGTGTGATATAACCAGATGCCATTTACAGAGCCTGTGACATATGGTCCTTCAGACGTGGAGATAATCACAGAGGATAATTCTTGAGAGCCCGTTAGAATTCTGGAGTAGCTGCCTCTGCCATGTGGTGCTTGCTGATGTCTAAATATGATAAATTCACACACTTTATTTTCAAAAACACAGCTGAAACACTTTTAAAAGGAGTAACATGAAAGCAAGAAAGTAGCAGCCCGAACTGCTCAAAGTGAGAAATATATTCCTGATTCCATCCAACTTCAAGGCAAATTAATGAACTAAATAGAAATCTGCAGCTGAAACTCACTGATATGAGAATAATCTAATTTTCTACAATGAATGCAATGAGGATTTGAAGGGAGCTGACACAAACAGTTCAGTATAGGGTTTGGGCAGGCAGTGAGTACACCTCTTTCTTCAAAAGCTCACATACTCAAACAAATTGAAAAAAAAAAATGTATCCAGGGTAAAAGACAAAGAACATAAACATAAAGTTTATGCTGCTACCACAGAAACGAAGTGTTTCAAGGATCTCTTTTGACACAGAAACTCTAAATTACAGATTTTTTCAGCCGCGCACACCTGATATTTGCATGTATGCTATTCCCATACTGGTGTTATCAATGTATATGGTTGGGAGTGTCCTAAAACACCACCAATACCTATAGTGCACGTCTTTACCTCATTCAGAAGGGAATCAGAGAGTAGTCTCTGCCACTATTGCCGGACTACTCGCTCATTCCTGTGGCTCTGCTCCAGGCAGGTACTACTATGACGTCCAGAAAAGGTCCTGGGGATATTTGCTCCAGCGATCAATCCCAAAGGGAGTGTGAAGGAGACTGCCTCAGCATCGACTTGTTGCCTTCACAGCAGGCTTTGCATCTAGAGGCTTTGCACACACTTTGGACAGATTTGGTTACTTCTCTGGCCATAAAATCATTGATCTGCTGCCTGCAAAGCAAACCTCATAGCGAATTTCAGATGTTAGATATCTGAAATGGAATACTTGTATTTGTCCAATAAAATATTGATAGCATCAGTATTTTCCGACTATAGGCTTACCTGAAGGCCCCAGGAAAAGACCCTCCGGAGTCACTGCAGGGGCCAATGCAGCCAGTCTGTTCTGGAAGGAGCTTACCTTAAGTGTCACGGATGCCAGGTAGCTCATGGCCCTTAATCATCAGTCCAGAGGGTGGTTCCCTGCTGTCTTAGCAGCACAGATATAACCTACAAATTCCTTTCAGAGATCCGAGGCAACCCATGGAAAAGACAGCTCTGCAGAGCAAGGCCAGGTGGCTGGAAGTCTCATTGCACAGTAGCTGACTAGTACTGAAGCAAGCTAGGAATGTGTGAAGGGACATGGTGTCATCACCTGAAATATTTAAATAAATATTCCAGTGACTAAAATGGTTGCCTCCATACTAGCTGACAGATGTTAAAAATACCAAGCTTGTAGGCAGAGCCAGGACCTTTCATTAACTCAGCTGATGACTCTATGAATCTGCATTTCCTGTAATATATTTAATATATTTCCTACTGTATTAGCTGGTCTTTTTTTTTCAGGACATTAAAAGATGCACTGGACAAGTCATTGCCTTTTGCTGTGCAGAGGGCAAAAGTCTTTCTGGTACTTGTGAAAGTAATATGTGTGAAAAAGATAACTAACTCTCCCATGGACATCTAAAAAGTGATACAGTTTGGAAACTACTCAATACCTAGATACTGCACACTCTAGGAGATAAAGTAAGCTTAAATAGACCTGCTGGAGCTAGAATCGGGCCGGGATCTCAAATTTGTTGGCAAACATGCCTTTTCTCTAGGGCATCCTCCACTTGTAGTGTATGATTGTTGTCTTGCTATGGANAAGTCATTGTCTTTTGCTGTGCAGAGGGCAAAAGTGGTATTTGTGAAAGTAATACGTGTGAAAAAGATAACTAACTCTCCCATGGACATCTAAAAAGTGATACAGTTTGGAAACTACTCAATACCTAGATACTGCACACTTTAGGAGATAAAGTAAGCTTGAATAGACCTGCTGGAGCTAGAATCGGGCCGGGATCTCAAATTTGTTGGCAAACATGCCTTTTCTCTAGGGCATCCTCCACTTGTAGTGTATGATTGTTGTCTTGCTATGGAGCATAATTGCCCAGCTTAGCTGTGCACACAGCATCTGGCAGACTTCTTTATATCTTTTAGATCCAGCATATCAGAGACCTCTCTTTCTACTCAAATAGGTCCACGAACATCAGTCGACATTTCAACCTCTTCTACATGTAACACCTGAAAGGACAAACTTATTTTCCATGGATTATTAAAACTCCATGTGTAGGTTCTGAAAACCTGTGCTCAAGATATCAGTAGGCACTGGGGGAAAAAAAGACTGTTTCCAACTCACTTGCACATTTTGAACTGCTCCATAGCTCATCTATGACACAAGGCAGAAGCAAATTTGCATAATCAGCCTTAGGAATATGAATTTTGTGCATCCCAGAGTAACAGAACATCCTCTGACTTGAGGAAGAAAATATTATTAGCTGTTAACATTGCACATTTATCATACCTTCCATTTTAAGAAATTAAAGTGCTGTAAGTGCTGTCATTACACGCATTTTATGACAGAGGAACTAGAACAAAGACACAAGATTTCCATCCTGCAGGAGATGATGATCATCCTATATTTGCTCGCTGCAAAAATGACACAGAAAAGTAGAATGTATGAGTGGAAGAAACAAAAGATCTGCACAACCGTGATTCAGAAATCTGGGAACTTTTGGATTAAAACAAAGCATGTGTTGGCATTCCAAAAGCAAAGCTTTTCACTTTCATTCACTGGCCTGAAATGAAACTTTTTGTTTTGATCTGAAAGAGCATTAATCTCTGTGTCCGCCACAGCTGCCAAAAAGCCTTTTGGGAGATCTCTGCCCTCATCTGATTGTTCTTGCAGACGGGCAGCCTTCCTCAGTCAGACTGTATTTCCCGTGGCCCCTCTGCACAGCACTCCTAGGAGCATCCCGTGATGTATCACACTGACTCAGCCACAGGAAGAGACAGCCATAGCTTTTCATTTTTCATGGGCACAATTTCATCAAAGTCTTTTTTTTCCTGTGGCAAATTTCTATTTTGATGAAACCTCAGTCTTTGGCAGAAAAATATTTTATGTGAATTTTTTCCATAGGCATTTAGCCATCCCTTAGAAAACAGTCCAGAAGAAAGAACAAATGAAAATCTATACCATTGCAAGGAAGTTTTGCTTACGATGATAAACAAATATTTGAATCCATTTGGTAACTAATTTTTTCTTTTAAAATGGTAGAAGTTCATCACGTACTTATCTGTATATGCAACAGGCAAAGGCAAAATAATATAGCCTGAATTTAGTAAACTTGTATATATTCACATGACAATGAGGACTTATCTGATTTTATATGATATGGCATATAATTTCTAGAATTGGTATGTATTTATTTATTAAGAATAAAAACTGTGAATATAAACTGTGGAATCAGCTCTGTTGTACTTCTTGGTTCTGTGTGGTTGGTTCAATTGCGTTCATATTGTTGTCAATTCAGAAGTATGGGAAGGTGCACACATTTTTAATAGCTATTGCGAAATAACTAATTCAAAATTTCACATGCTTCACAAACTCCAGTCCTGTTTTTGGCTGGTAATTGTACACCCACAAACCTCAGTTATCACAGAATAGCACATGCTACTAAGTTACCGTCCAAAAAGTCAACAACAATTCTCCAAGTTTGTCTTTCTTCCTCTCCCCAGGTTGCTGCTAACACCATTGGATAGAAGCAAGCCATCTGAATCAGATGAGATGGATGTAGTTACCAGGGAGGATGATGTGCCTTCGCATGAAATGAACAATAGGTAACAAAGGATCAAAGGATGGAGAATTAGAATTGTCAAACTTGTTTATTCTTGATAGGCAGAGAGGATTTCAAAAACACCCCCCAGCCACTCCAGTGTGTGACCATATCTGATAAAGCGGCCTTGAATCACAGCTGAATTTGTGAAATCAATTCAGAGTCATACCAGGGTATTCCTTTCTTCCATAAACTCCTTTGTCCCAGCACTGTGTCGGAAGCTGAAAATCAGAACTTGCTGGAACTCATATTTCCTTTACAGACCCATAGACTGCAGAAAGCAGATAGAAACGGATATAGACATATGCTGCTGGAGAAAAGCAAAACTTGTTTACAAACCAAGGACTGAGAGAGACAGGGGCTGTCAGTCCCCATGCAAATTAGAGATTTGCCACTGCAGGGTGACTCGCCGCTGTTCTGCCTAAGCAGACAGCTGCTCCAGAAAACGCATGCTTGGGTTGTTTGGTTTCGAAGCAAGAACCACAAAAATTTTATTTACAGACGCAGTAGACAGGTGTTCAGCACTTTACGCCTGCCCACTCAGAGACAGAATTGCCTCTTTGCCCTCATTGACTACATGCTTGATTTCTCCCCGTGTACATAATGCATTGCATATACTATACATCTCTCCCTTCCCATTTGGATTCAGTGCATAACCCCCCTACAGCTGCACTGCCCTGTCTTCTGCAGCAAGATAGTTAGTGATCTTATCAACGCGGAAAGAAAAAGTATCGCAGCCGATGGAAAACCAGACATTAATGGAGGAGTTCACCCTGCGGTTTGCTGGACGTGTTTCCAGGAGGCAGAATAGTGTCATGCAGTGCACTTGCATCCATCACTTGAGTACGAATCATATCATCAAGGTTCAGAAAGCCACGTATGAAATATTAATTAATTACTGCTAAGTCTCACTATACCATTGTGAAACTGGCACAGTGCAAGTCTGTGCAGCTTGGTTTCAGAAATTGTTGCCTTTTATTTCAGCTACATGATCATAGTGCTCTGCATAATTTATACATGTAAGAGCCTTTTGTAGGGCACATTGGCAGAAAAGCTCATGAGCACCATAGATGCTGGGATTTTGTAGAGATTAACAAGGATTTGGGGGGGGGGGTTGGTAAACAAAGCGTAGCAGAAGCAGTTCCGCTGTCTTCGTGCTATCCATGAGATAGGTAGTGGCAGCTTTGCTACGGCACATTGCAACAAAGCAGTAAAAGAGCAAAACTAAGCACTCCAAAAATCAAAAGGGAACAGATGGAACATCTTGCTGTTAATGCAAGCAGCCAGCCATACCATGGCATGCATACACCTTGAAAGTATATAAAAATGAACTTTAAAATGTTTTTCATTAGAAGTCGCAGAGGAGGCAGATTCCTTTGGGAACCCAGCTCTGTGCATCAGTCACTAGCAATAGAAAATGCACCAGTGCTGGCAAGTCCATTACCAACCACTACTGACAAAACTGGGAAATATTTTTTCTCCACTTTTCTTGCTCAGAACAAATATTCTGGCTGCCAGCTTCACATTAGTGACATGCATCAGCAGGGTGAGAATAATTTAAGAGCATTTCCTCTCTCTTGAAATATCCCTTTCTTGTTTGGAAAAATATCATCAGGATGGCACACAACGTGGTTAGGGGGTCCTCAGGGGCTACTTGAGAGGCCATTAGCGTCAGTGAGGTTTTAAGTCTGTTGGCTGCAGTTCCCTAAGGAAGAGGTCTCAGTCAAGCAGCATCAATAACCATAATCACAGCGCACAAGGAGATAAGCAAGACACTGCAGCATTGCTCAAAATCATATACAAGTGTGAAATTCATCCCACACAGTTTTGCCTACATAAAATAAGCACCTAGCCCTGGTGAGTTATCCAGGCTCCCTGGACGGCCACTGGAAAGGGACAGGCTTCTCCAGGGTGCAGCAGGATGCATCTGTGCATCTCCTCAGAGGCACCGACCTCTCTTCCTTGACTATAGAGTGATCCAAATAGTGAGTGTAGATGAGACACTCAACTCGTGCACAGCAACATTTGTATGAAGCGGATTTGAGAGATGTGTAAGGACTAAGAATAAGGCTCACAACTCTTTGCTTTCCAGCTCTACAATTAAGCTGCTAAACCATGTTGACGATACATCTGAATCTTGTTGGAACATCTACAGCAGCGAAAGAGCTAATTCATGTGCCTGGAGTTACTTATAATGAGAACATGTAATTAGAACATGGACAAACAATCAGCCTGAAATGTATACAGAGGTCTGTCTCTGCAACTATAAGATTTTCAGAAGAATGAATCAAATGCAATAATTATGTTTTGCAGACACTCATTTCTATAGCCTGGCGAAGAAACATATATAATAACTAGTTAAAGCATTTATTGTTCTTCACTCCTAAAAGATGGCTAGTATTCAAAAAAAATGTTAAGAAAGCTGTGGTCTTTACCACTGTTTCACTTACTTGACCAAGTCTATGTAGACCAGAGCATTAACCTGTTCCGTGCTGTATGCAGCACAAGGCCACTCTGCTTTCCACATCCTTGAAAAAGTGCTGGCAACCCTAGAAAGCAATTGCTGTCACAGTCACCACAAAGATGAAGAGAAAAGGAGCTCTGGCCCCTGTATCTCTTTGGAGAGCCCTGCAGAGAGGTGTGCTAGATGCAGCCTTCTGCTGCTACCCAGCCACGGCAGCAGAAATGGGGAGGCAATAGGAGATCTCTCCCCACTCTAACTGCTTTCCATGAATGCTCCAGGCCCGTACCATGTTCTTCTTGGCATATGTGGGCAGACATATGGGTAAGAGCAGAAGTGCAGAGTAAGTTGGGCAGGAAGGGGCCTTGGAGAGCCCCAGGGGAATGGGTCTCAAGAAAATCTCTGTGTAACTGCTGATGAACAGCATTGCCACAGAATGTCCCATGTGGCGTGGAAGGAGTGATGCAAACGGAACAAAACACATCAGGCTACACAAGAGGCAATCACATTTTGTACCAACTATTGGGGCATAGTTGAAGGTCTGAGAAACTGATAAATGTCAAAACAGCTCCGAAAAAGAAAATGAGCAGATACTTTTGGCTAGTACATAATCAAGCTGTACCTGTGCCACTGATTGGGTTTTGCCGTCTACATGTTGCCTACAAAAGTGCAGGCAGGTATTAAGCCTGCTGAGCCTATAACAAGTACAACCAAGATTCAGTCAGAAATAGGCTGGATCACAGAAGTCACTCCAAAAGCAGGAGGGGCACAGGCCACTTGCAGATGTGCCCCTAGGGATGGGAAAAGAACGAGACGAGGTACAGCTCACCTGAGAGACAGCACTCAAGAGAGGGAGGTTAAAATCCCTGATTTTTGCACGCATGCAGCATCAAAAATTTTACAGAGAGGCTAAAACAAGGAGGGAGAGACAGAGGCAAATTTTGGTAAAAAACATCCCTTACTGCTCAGGAGACCTGAGACTGAGCAGATATATCCAGCCAGCAATCTGGACTGCACCCCAAAATCCAGACAAACTCAACAGCTTTCAGAGACACCTATTTCCCCCTCCCCGTAGGATTTTTTGGAAGTAAATTTCAAAATGATTAAAGTAATCCTCCCCCCACTCCCATGCTGACAGGAAAAGAGTGCATCCACCACTTACCAGCTAATTGTCTAACTTCTCCAGTTTTCAGTGGAACCATCTCCTAATTCAGCTTGGAACCAGCTCCTTCCAACACCTCCCTGTTGCAGCCCAGAGGTTTGGTCCTCACCTGCCAGCTTTGTCGTGACTAGTTTCTACACCACAACAGACCCAGCCTCTTAACTCTCAGTGAGGCATTTTATCAGCGGCTATTCTGAAGTCTGTAAGAGCCATCTCACTCTCAACTGCCATTTAGTGAATTCTTCCTAGTAATTTGGAGAAAGATGGAAATTCCCTGCAGTTATCATTTAAGCATTGTACACTTACCTAATTATTTTCCTTACTAACTATTAAAGAAAAAAAAAAGCAAAGTTACTTTTTCCTCTTCTTTTTTAATAAGAGAGTTATAATTTTGGCCACAATCCAGTCCTCCTTTATGGTAGCTGGTTTTAATGATAGTTCATGTACTTTTGCTAACAGATGAACCACACACAAATACTTTCAAAAGTCCTCTATGAATACCATCTGGCCTTGGCAATTAATTGCATTTTTAAATTGTTTCACATCTTTATTACTTACAAAAGAGAAGTTCTAGAGCTGGTATTTCTCCCTTGTCTTCTGTGACGAAGATGAATGCCAGGAAATTGTTTAATTTTGCCACAATTTCCTTTTGCTGCAAACTGTTCCTTTTCAAAACAGACAGGATCACCTAATATTCACCTTAGATGGAATACATTTGCTTTCTCATTGTAGAATTTATTAAATTAAAAACTTTTTTTGACTTTTTTGACCAGCTCTGTGGTTGACCAGATGTCCATTCACCGAAGACACAGTGAAGAGTAGAGGTAATTATGAAGAAATCATTAATTTTTTTGTCGCTGATTTTTTTTCACTTTTTCCAGCCAAACACTACTGTTAGTCTGTTGAAACTGCTGATCACTTCACAGACTTCTAATCCTGAGGATTGTCGGTAGTTTTTAGCTTTCTTTCCTTTCCTTTCTAGACGCAGCCCTTTGAACATATACCTTCCCACTGACATCCTAGGATTTTAATATTTATCTTTTTCTTTCTCTGGCCTTGATTAAGAAAACTGATCACTCTAAACAGCATACAGTCATGCATCTTGCAAAGGATTAAAAGCATTAGTTTTGCTGGGAGTTAACTTAGTCAAGCTCACTTCTGCTCCCCTTGAGGCTTTCCTCAAGCTATGCATGCCAGCTAATCTCACCCTACATCGCTCAAGCGAGGTCAAGCAAACCCAGCTCTAAGCCTGAGCTGCAACAGAGGGAGCACCAGGAGCCAGCCGCTCACCAGCAGGACTCAAGCAGTGGGAAAGGTGAGGAAGAGCGTATGTGTAGAGCAGGGGGGCACTGGCAGTCCCTGGAGACAGCACCGTGGACCCCTTGTCCCATTCCACGAGGGACAGTGGGCACCGTGAGCCCCTGGGCTGTCTCTTGTGCAGAGGACAGAAAACCAAGCAAATACCATCGGACACTGGGAGCAACTCATTGGACTAGGCTTCTCCGCTTCAAAGGAAAATGCCAGTGGGGAATAGGAGAGGTCGGTAATATTATCAATGGTGTGGAAAAGGTAGACAAATAGTTGTCCTACCTCTAAACACTATTCTGTTTCCTTTACCAGCAGGCAAATACAAAAGTTGGAAAGAAAATAATGGTTCAGTTGTGTCAACCCCCAGCCAGTTCAACACCAAGAATGAAAGCACAAGCACACAGTATGCAGCACCTTTTCAAGGATTAAATGAACACCAAAACCACTCATACATCACTTAGCACAAGATAATCTAATTTATAATAATACTGTGACAAACTAAACTAATAAGTATATCTTTAATCTCTCAACAGCTGCATTTGGAGAAATGTCATTGTGGGCACAGTAGGAGTAATGTGTAATAAATGTTTCATTGGCTCCCACAGGTAATATTTTTGCCAAGACAGCTGGAGAAAACTGTTCAAGTTTACTGGCCCTCATATTCAAGCTCAGCATCTATTTGGAGAAAACAGCTGAGGACTAAGTAAGAATTTACATAACAAAATAATAAAATGTTTTTCAGTGACAAACTAGCTCAGCCAGCATTACTTTTTTATTATTTTTACTATTGCTAGTAACAGCAGTATAACAACTTCCAAAGCATTGTAGGCTTCCAAAATGTGTATTTAGGAAAAACAAACAAACAAACAAACAAAAACTATTGTCTAGAAGTACATTCAGGGGGTAAATATTAATCAGTGACAGAAAGTCCAGCTCTTGCATTTATTCAAAATTAATTCCAAACTTTCTGTCATGAGAGACTTTTTTCCAAGTATAGTACTTCAGGATGTGCATAACACTGGATTCAAAGGTAGTTAAAAACAGCATATTGACTTAGAGTAGGCATCTAACTGTAGTGGTGACTTCCAAATAAACTTAACTGGCTCTTCAATTCTTAAGCACTGAACAACATAATTTCCAAAGATGCCAAAGATTGCCCAGGGCTTCTGAAAAGTCAGGCCATTTAATTGCTACATATTTATCTCATCCATCACTGGCATCTCCTCACCTATAACAGACATTTGATGAAAGTCTAAGAGTCCATTGTATCACTCTTTCCTCAACCTTGCACTTTCTAAAGGGGTTTCCTCATTCAGAGGAGCAGGCTTCTTCCTGGTCTAGTTAGACCGATCAAATATATATTTGAGGGACACCCTTTGCTAACTCCAGAGTAGACAGGAAGAAAGTACAGTCTTCCTCTCTTCCCGGTGGCCAAGAACATCTCCAGGAGTCTAACTTCACTGATGGCTTCCACCCTCATCATGAAAAGGAAACCAGATCTGGTGCAGATATCTCAGTCTACTGTGCATTTTGCACAAAACCCAGTACAAAATTAATTCCCTGAGAATCACACAGGGAAACCAGCTATGTTCTTCCACTTGCTTTTATATGAGTGAGGAGTGACGATGGAGTCCGAACAGGTTTTCAACTTTTGTTTTGAAGGCACCTTACTTCAGAAATTTAGCTTAAAAAAAGCTGTTGGCCAAAGGTCCCACTAGCCTTCAAAAAAATTTGTATTAAATATTCATCCTTTTCTTTCTTCTCTAATGCACATGCAAGCAGAAAAAGAAACATAATATGACTGCATCATATGTTTGTCTTATTGTCATATGAAAGGTATTAATGAGGAAGATACTGAGTTGTAATATTCCCTCCTCCTGCTTTGGTAGTTCTGATGGAAAGTATCATGGACAGCATATACTGTCCCTGGGCAAATATTAAATAAACAAAAAGCTCCAATACAATAAGCATTAATATTTCATGAAGTTGGGAAGAGCATCAAGGAAGCCTTTCTTGGTCACTTTACCTACTACTCTCCCCCTGGGACTGAGAAGAGCATTAATGAGAGGCAGGAAAAAATATCTCAAGCAGAAAAAGTACATACCAAGTATGAAAATGAACTCCTTTTTGGATCTCTCAGTGGAATAGGGCTATGCGAGAGACAATATTTCAGATCTCCTAGCAGGATGTTTTAAAAAGTCAGGCAGCTGTGTTGTTTTGCTTGTTGTGAAATTTTATGTCGCCCACAGACCTTTCAGAAAGTCTGCTCAATCATGACACTTAACAGATGCGTGTGCTAAACAGTTGCCTCGTATGGCAACTGCTACATGCCATGGGAGCACTTGTGCCAGTGGAAAGCTGGGAAGCCCTCGCCAGGATATGCAGTGATTTCACAGGACCTGAAGAGGTGCAAGAGGCCCCTTTCACTGCAGGATGGGATAACTCCTGGAGACATCTCAGGAACAGGCTGGACCTCACCAAGGCCAAAGTTCTTGTGAGTCGCTGGGACACACTGTGTTTTACACTTCCGAATCCGCCAAAACCTGAGGAAGCCTTACCACCCGTGCTAGGGCAAGGGGCAGTCGGGGGTGTCCAGCCAAGGGAGCCGCAAGCGGATGTGCTAGAGCTGCCAAGGAGGAAAGGCTTTTGGAAGTGCGCCGTGGCCAGGGAGCGTGTGCACCGTGTTAATTTGTGTCACCTCGCATGGGATTCGTTTTGCCTGGTGTTAGGCAATTATAGTGCAGACATCTTCATCTGAGCTAGCTGCCTAACTCCCTTTATAATCAAGGAGAAATAGGCACTCCCAGGGCATAATTCATCTCCTGCTCAGATAGGTGTCTGAAATAGAGCAGATGAATCACTTTCCAGAAGCATCTCCAGACTCTCCCTTGTCTCCACTCTCATAAAGAAGGCCAGACAATCCCTTCAAATGTAGACTTCTGCTTTGTGGATGTATAAAATTAAGTGAGACGAGTCTAACCTTTTGTGACTAAATTGCATTAGACGTATATATGATTCACTATGAATGCAGTGAAGGTTACAATCACCTTCATGTAAAACAAAGCAAATAAACTGCAATTTTCATCAGCCCACTTTTTACTGTGCTGTGACACAAATAATTCTAAAACAATTTGCAAAGAAAATGCTAGATACCCACTCTTCCTGAACACATCACAGCATAATGTATAATTTTGTAGAGCAGTCTTTTTGGCATTCTTCATTAACCAGAACATGTATTTTATCTTGTTCCTAGTTTCTCATGGTCTAACTTGGAATGCTAATGTTCAGGTACCCTATCACTTTTTTTTTTTTTTTTTTTTACTTTCTGAAAATCAGCCCTTTAGCAGATGAGGAAGGTCTGAAGGTCTGTTTTAGCCATATAAATATTATAAAATCACAGTTTTACGGGGCCCTTTCTTCTTCAATTACACGTGTTCCCTGCAGATTCTTCCAATTTCCAGATCAGAAAGTATGCTGCCTGCCACTAAACAACTGTTGAACTGTTTCCCTATTCCAGTAGTAATCCAAACCATAAAAATGTCTTCAGCAGAAATGATATTCTGTAGTGCTCTTTTATTTTAATTCAACTTTCACCATTCACTTGGTGACTCTATTCCAGGGAACGAAAGAGTGGGCAATCAGTATGTTTAGACTATCTGTAGACTTTACCACGAGTTAATTACCAATTAACTCAATGTACTTAGTGCATTTGTAAAACCTACAATGGACATGCTACATATTTATTTCTGGTTACAGAGTCCTGCTTCTTGCACAGAGCTGATACTCTAATCAACAGAGTAGGCTATGTAAATAACCAACATTTATAGTTTTCATGAAATTGAAAAGGTCATCTACATTAGTCTTTATTAAATGTGTAAAATTCTTCCTAATTGTCTACCAATAATTCAGAGCACCAAAAGTAGATGTAGCCTATCTGATTTCTCTGGCAAAAACATTTTTCATTAATCATCAAATAGTGTTGTGGTTAGCTCCAGACACTGTTTTTCAAACAAGATCACAGCATGGAAGCAGAGAGTTCTTATTCTTATACATCAGGATTTAAGCAGCCTACACCTTCTGGTTTTCCCTTCACCATCTGGAGTCAAAGTCCATTTGAAGACCACTGTGAAGTAAAATGGAAAGATTTCACAACAGGCAAATGAAATGAAGGTTAAGGGGCTCTCACATAATTCATAAAACTTTCAGATAATTCAGAAAGCCATTACAAGAACATGTTTCCCTCATATATGAGATCCCAATGAAGATTTTGGTGTCCAGTTTTCACAACAGAATTATTTTCAGATGCATTCAATTTCTGATGTAGTTTACAGTTAAAATAGAAATTCATTAAAAACAGAGTACTGAAGAAGCTTTAGTATACTCATTACACCAGAACTTGGACTTTTCTTCATTTTGCCATTTAATATTTACAGGCAAGCCTTACCTGAATAAGGAAGCAAACTTTAGAGAAACTATTTCAAAAAAAAAAGAAAAGAATTAAAAAGTCATTTACAGCACTTTGTGGTTTATAGTTGAGGAGCAGATTCTTCCTTGAGTGCTAAGAGTGCATGTTGTTGCATTAATTTAACTAATAGGCATTAGTTATGACAGCCTGCCTGGTAAAGGTTCTGAGCCAGTGTCATTCCTACAGATTTATACACTTGGAAATGTGCACTTTAAATGAGAATCCTGCCAGTGTCAAAATTAAATTAAACTGAGTTAAATCATTTGCCTGATCACAAAGACCCAAGATTCTTTTCAGACTCAGGTCCAAATTGCTACCATAATTCTAGCCCGACTACTAAAGAAAATTAAAAAGCAGTTTCAACATCATTATACCCCACTAAAGTAGCCAGCAATACAAACTAAGCAAAATCCTCAAATAAATACTTATCTGAGCAAAACAACTGGTACTGGAGCTGCTCCAGGATGATTGCTGCCACACTTGACAGGTGATGTCTACCCCTTCTGATGTACTAGACTCAATGATGGGTGTTCTTCCACCTGTTTTGCCTCAGAGCACACCAGTCAGACCAGCTTTGGAAAAAAAAAAATGGTAAGCAGGTGTCTGCCTGTTTTAATCCAATGGTCTAGTGTTTTACTGCACCTACTCACGGCACACGCTCAGTGGGCACTGAGTGGGAGCTGGGGAACACTCTTTCCCAAAGAAGCTGCTCACAATTCACTGATGATGGCATATTGCCTTGGGGAATTTGGGCTCCTGTTGGAGTAAGCAGCTGGAGACGGAGTCTCTTGAAGACTGTCCCTGTCCTTCCCACATGCATGCAAGGGTTCTTACCATTCCCTAAGATACTGGAAATAACAAGGGAAGAGTAAGCAAACATAGCATCTGCAAGACAGTGTATACCAGGAGTTTTCCCAGTGAGCACACTCTATCAATTGTGCTGCACAACAGACCCTCCTGCAGACAGATAAATGCTCCAGGAAATCTAGATATCTAGCATAAGTCATGGGAAGCATACCAGCCTTAAAAAATCAAGAAGCAAATTTCCTTATATAAGTTGCCAATGTGAACAAAGACCCAAACTCTATCAGGCTCTAGTCAATCATGAATGGAAGCATGATGAGAAAATTTGGGTTCTTATTATTGATCTGAATTGATCTTAAACCCTCAATCAACATGGCATTTTCTAAGTGAGATATGAAAAAGCTGAAGAACGTGACTGTCAAAGTTATACCATGGGTGTTGCTTCAGCCTGTCTATCTTAATTGGCTAGACCAAACACAGCATCACAGCACCTGCAGACTTGTGAGAAAATGTGTGGGAAGTTAACACGAGAGGGAGCAGAGCTTACACTTCAGGGAAAGGAAATCCTACCATGTGTAACCTGGCAGGCACATGGCTCATCTCCAGGTAACATTTAGAGACTGCTCCATGTGCAGCTTGATCACAACCAACACGATCAGCCCAGGAACCTGCAAAGTATCTTTCATTAAGAGACATCAGTGTTTGTGTCATTTCATTAAAGCAAAGAGGACACAAATGAAAGGAGGCACGGTGCACAAATCCTCAGATGGCACTGAGGCGACGTACTCAGCTGCCTGCCATCACGAGGGTTCTTGGGGACCTGGGACAGCAGATGTGTCATGCTGAAGGCAGGCTGCAATAGAGCAATGCAGAATTACCCTGGAAGCAGAAGCAACCGCTTTAAAACTATCACAGGTTGTGGCTCTGAATGCTGCCCAGAATATGCCAGGCACTAAACTTGTCCCCAGATTCCTCCAGCTCCTTAGAGCCTTTGTAAGCTGTACGCTCCCAAGAATCAGGATCACTATAGGAAAAGTACCTGTTTCCAACACAGACCTCATCTGCGAAGTCAGGAGCCATCTTTGTATAAATACTGTTCCTAAAGGTGATCTCTTGTCAGCCAGTCTGCAAAGCCTCCTTGAAGGCTAGTTCATTGATTGCCTATAAGAAGACTGAAGCGGAACAGATTTTTCATTTCCTTTTATTTCCTTTAAAGGAGCATTTCTTTCTACTTGAAAGAAGAATGCCACACACTCACAAGTATGCCTACTTCCCCATGCAATAACTTCTATGAAAAGGGAAAATAATATAGTTCAGTGCAGCTGATAGAGAAATCCCTCATCCTGCAGGTAATTCTTCCCCTCTCAGTCCCCTTCTGCCTGATCCAGCTTTGACAGGAGTCTCCTTTCCTGGGAGAGAGAGCAGTACAGGAAGTGTAGTCTGAACTTGCTCCTTATCCTGTCTTTCCCAGCTTAGGCTTGTGTTCCTCGACTTTGCTTTGTGAACAGAGATCAGCACATCCTGCAAGACCTTGGCTGTAGGCAACCTTCCAGACAGAGATTCAATGTGACTTTAATGGTCCATTACAAGTGCTCAGGGAAGAGCCCTAAGAAATGTGCAATTTAGCTTGAGACAAAACATCACCACCAAGCAAGTCAAACCAAAGAACTTAATGACAGTAATATTGTCCGATCTCAACAGTTGGTTGCTGCACAGGCTGATGGAACTATAAATGCATATTAGGAGGAAATTCTGAAACCAGCTGGACCCGGTTAGGCATGAGTAGCTGCTGGAGGGTGTGGGGAGAGGTTTGAAGGAGAATAACGCAATCACTGGTTTCTTTCTGGATGGTAACTTCCTAAACCATCCTATCCTTCACCTCCCATCAAGAGTCAGCATCCACCAATGATACCCACAAGTTAATGTAACTGAAGAGGCAAGTTTTGTTCTGTGACTTATAACCTGCCCAGATAATACAAGAATCATGAGTGGACCTCCCAGCTCAACGGCAGAAAGGGAGCATGTGTGAAGGGCTGCTGGAGTAGAGGCAGCCACTACCAAGCTTGGGCTCAAGAAGCATCCCTGGTGAGGGCAGGGACTCACAGCTTTGAGCTCACACAGTCTGACATGGTGCTTGGAGATACTCTCATCCAAGCAGAATTTCCTCCTCACTGTGGCATTCACTAATCCCAACGGCATTCAGTGTCTTAGTGCCTGGCCAGAGAGGAACTTTCAGTGTCTGCTGCCATCATATTTTGTTTGACATGGTGCCAGGAGAGTCATTCAGATAGGGCCCTTCCTGAGCTGTCCCCAGAGGTGTGGTTTTCACCTCTGTTGGTGCGACACAACACCCTGGAGCCTTACTTGCATAAGCCTTATTCACGTAAGTTCAAGTCAATGACACTGATGCGCTGAGTGTGTGCTGCCAGATAGGCGTACTCGATACTCCTACATTTTCTGTACTGAATCCATGGAGATTTGCAATTCCTTTTTACCAGCCAAGCTCCTGATCCCCTCTAACTCCATTCCTCCTCCAGGCCAGCCCGCCAGATCACCAGACTCACTCTTACAGGATGCCCATTAAACCTCAGCCCTCACTTCAGGTTTTGCTGCGTTCCCCTCACCAGCCCCAGCCCTTCTCCCCTCTCAGTCCTCATCCTTCTGTGGAGTCCAGTCCTCTCCCCCACGATTCCCTTGCCACCCACTCCAGCTCAAGCTGTAGTCTTGCAGGCTCTGACTTTTTTTTTCCCCTTTCTTTTCTCTTTCTTTGCTGAGCCACTCATCTCTTCTTCCTTTACATCTGCCCCTGACTGTTTCCCTCCCTCCTTGCTACCTTTCGTCCCCATGGAGCCCAACTTGAGCAGAACTCCTTCTGCCCCATATGCATGGGGCACTGGGAGAGAGGTCGGAGCTCAACTGCACTTTCAATTATGGATACTTTATCTAAGATATGCCAGATCGATGCATTCAGCTGCACAAGCTTCATTTGTTTACTGGAGGAAATCTTAGCAATTGCTACGCGTGCTCATTTTCAGCCTACTCAGTCCAGCCCTACAATTAGTCGCAGTCGAAAACAGAGAAAAGCTTAAGCGTAAAATTACATTAACAGTTTTTAAACAAAACTATTTGCTTCAAAAAATTTCACGGTCAACCTGAAAGAGTTTATTTTAGTATATGTTGCAAAAACAAGTGTATTTCCAGTTAGCCCATAAGAATGTTTCAGTATTTTTCAGCTTGGTTATAAAAGCGAAAAATTCATTATTCACAGTGTTCTGATGAAGCAGACCTTCTCCAATTCATACATGTATAACTTGTCTACATGTTTCAGAAGCATGGGTAGAGACCCTATTGTCTAATGTATGGAGTGCACCTACATTTTATTTCATATATTAGTTAAGAGGGAATAAGCCCCATATGTTTCATTATTTTGTATATGATTCTTCCCCCATATGTATCACACCAAATATGCAAAGTCTTTAAAATTCATTTCAAAAATGAATAAGGTTCATAAAAGTATTGCAAAAATGGCTCAACAGCTGGAGATAACAGCGCACCACAAGAAATTTTCAAAGCTTGCCAAAAAGACAGCTCAGATGTCACTTGATTACAGTATCTAAGTACCTGCAGGGCAAAGCCTTCCCAGGTAGTGGAATTCTGTTTAATCTAACAGAGAAAAGCGTGATAAGAAATTATAATCGGAAGGTGAAGCTGATTAGAAATTAGGCACACACTTTTAATAGTGAAGATAAATTAATGAGTAGGAAAAGTACGGGATTCTCCATTTCAAGAGGTCTTTAAATCAAGACTGGATGCTTTTCCGGAGATGCAATTTAGCCAAACACAAGTTATTGGGATAAATACAGGAGTATCTAGGTGACAAACATAGTCAAACCTGTGAGTCACAGTACTCTTAGCAGATTACATCAAGAACTCTTTCAATACACAAAATTTATGTATTTGTTCTGTGTGGGAATTAAAAACACTTCAGAGGGATTTACACTTTCCTAGAAGTGCCTATGTACATTGAAACGTGGCAAGGATAATGAGATCCTCCAAGTTTTACAGAGCAAGCCGTGGGATCCTTAATACCTACAGATGGTCTGCGCAGCAGCCTTACACCTTGTTCAGCAGCACTGCATCTTGATCATGCTGAGATACAAGCATTATATTATCTTTAATCAGAATTTCATCAACTGAATTCCTAAGATAATTTACTGCAGCACCCAGGAACATTCATTGAACAGTTTGATCCAGCCATAATATACTACACTGGGCTGCTGCCCTGTGAGATCTTGACAGTGTCATGGCACAAGATGGGATGTGAACTGCTTTGTCATTTTTATTATTCCAGCCTTATTTGAAGAAAAGGTGACATTCCCCTCTAAGAATGGAAGGAAAAGCGGTACTCTGAGAAAAAATCCTGGGACAGTGTTATATTTTTTTCTCATCATTCACAATATTGTCACATCTTGCCCCAGATTGGCAGTTGCAACTTTCTTCTAGACCTCACCAAATACACAGATGTGTCATTTCTGCACTAGTACCATAACTGGAGCCCTGCTTTGGAAATAAGGACAACAGAGGTCAACACCTCTGCACGGCTCCACAGCAGCTGATGATAGAGCAGACCTGATTTGACCCCGAGAATAAACATGAGCCCCTGGGAAGGGGTCTGGCTCACATCTCTGAACTGCTTGTCGTGAAAACAGACCACTCCTTCAGCTGCAAAAAAACTGGTTCAAAGAAGTTGGCAATAGAAACTGCCGTCTAGGAATGAAGTTCCCCACAACATTTGATTCAGGCAGTTGATAGCTGAATACAAACCTGATAAAGGCAATACACATGAATAGGATGTTAATTGCTCAGTTAGAAGTGAGAACACGTGGATGCTTCAATTCTCATGGGGAAGGCACCTCCACCAGCCAGCAACGAAGGCTGCAGCACCAGCTGAGGGATTCCACACACAGAACTGCATCATCCTACTGCAGGGATGTTAATGCTCCAGCATCAACATTGTTCTTCAGGAGCCCCAGGTTGTATGGGGAAAATAATGCAAGGTGATGCCCTTACCGGGAAAATAAAAAAAGGACTTTTTCCCATGCAGTTTATAAGATTGGTGTGAACGTGAACATTCCTGTGCTGAAATCTCTCTCACTTAAATTGTCCTTCCTAATCAATTCTGAGTATAAAAGAAGTGCCTCCACTGCACTGATCTGTTCAAAATCCTATTTCCTATTACATCCTGTAGTAAGACAGAACGTTTCTTCCACTTCCAGCAACTTCTTTGATTGAGGATTAGCCACAGGAAAGTGAATCAATGATATTGGTTATCTTCCTATGCATAGGGACAGCACAGGTTGCTACTCACGTAGAGTCAAAATCAAATTCAGTTTAAGTCAACTGAAGAAGTCTCTGTTGAACCAGTGTGGGACTGACTTACCTGTGGATGCAGGCTGGAAAGGCAGAAGAAGCACAGAAGACATTTCCCATCCACCACTCCTAGCCCAGGTGTGGTGCCCTGGGCCAAGAACACAAGAAGGAAGCAAAGTCATCTGTACGTCAGCCCTCCAGCAGATCCATCAGTGAGTATCTCTCCA
This sequence comes from Crypturellus undulatus, assembly GCA_013389825.1. Taxonomy (NCBI): domain Eukaryota; kingdom Metazoa; phylum Chordata; class Aves; order Tinamiformes; family Tinamidae; genus Crypturellus; species Crypturellus undulatus. Next base: position 1,630,196 of record VWPW01014757.1, read on the forward strand.
CATCCAGAGCTAAATTGGCTTTAATCAGCATGAGAAACAGATCTACAATGGATAAGCACCAGGAAGGATACAAAATATAAGGTAACAACATGAAGAATGTCTCCAGCTGTAATGCTGACAGGAAACTTTGCCAGAGTTTTACAATATTAATTGGTTCTTCGAATGTTAGACTTTCCAGGCAGCCAAGACTCCTGTTTAGAGTGCTGTATATCAAAATTCAGCAGGGCACTCAGAGAGAGGCTTTAATTTATTTTTAAGTTGCAATCATCTAGCCCTCATGGAACAATTTGTCATATGTCACCAAATATACTGCAAGGCATTTAAGTTTCTTAAAAACAGGGCATCAGTTTTCCCAGGTATTCCTAGGTCACTGCACATTATCACAGTGGTCTTACAACAGGTTCAAGCATTTCCAATAAGTTTTTATGTGATTTTCATATTCATGGGATAAGAAATATTATCATCACATTGTCAGCTTTAATGGGACAATAACTTAATCTAGCATTAGACATTTAATCCAAGCAAGATCAGACTACAAGAGGAGTTTGGGATATTTGTCAAGGGAAAGAAAGATAAAATCCACCCCAGCTGAAGCTGCCTGAGTACTCAGCCCGATGATGACTCAGTTTCCCCCAAAACTCACCACAAAATTCAGTTTTGCCACTACCATCAGTACACTACTTCGTCCTTCCTAAATTAAGTACCAAACTCAATTTTTGCCTTCAGAGGTCTTGGGTCACTTCTCTTCTGGGAGGAGAAAGCTCACCAGCAGAGGGTGAAAGGAGAGGTGAAAGGAGGGCTTTCATCTCAACTGTAAACCTAAAAAAATATCTTTCCTTTTGCTTCTGGGAGGTTCCACAGATTCATAGGTCGAACAGCTGCTTATTTCAATACTTGGGCAAGCAAAAAGGCTCATTTATACTGCTCATATATGGCCAGCTAAACAATTCATCACAAACATACCTATTTCTTTCTGTTTTCAAATTTTCTAGCAGCATACCACAATATCAGTAGATTAAAATAGTCCCATTCCAGTTAATGTGGAAAATTAATACCTGTAGTTTACCACCCAAATATATCTTGCAAATTTTGAGTATCTTCAGATGAAATAAGTTTGGTTAACAGAATAATCAAAGGATATGTTTTTGTTCCGTGACTATGAATGCAATCCATGGCTTTCCTTGCAAGCTCATACTGTGGATATGAAAAAAGAACTCTGTCATCATTTGCAATATTTGCTCTTTCTCAATTTCGATGAATACTGTTGCCAGCAAAACCATTCTACAAAAACGTTTGCATAAACAAGACAGCGAATAAATATAAATACAATCAAGAGAAGTTCCTTTAAAATGTGAATGAATTTTCACCCTGGTCCCTAATAGCTTCCAGGCTCCTATAGGTTTAGCACCATTCTGAAAGGAGCTTGTTGGCTAGAAGTGGATGTGAACTCAAACGGAGCTCTTTTACATTCTCAGCTTGTTATGTTACCTGGTGAAATCAACCATCACGATGGGGGAGGAAGGGAGAGAAAATTCAAAGCAAACATAAACACCCTTAAAGCATTTAGCAGTAGGGATTTAACCTACCTCCCTGCCTGGCATACACGAGGACAGATTTTCCAGGTTGATTTTCCCTGTAAGTTTCCACTTCCTATAGCAAATCCCGTCCCATCATAAGCCAACATTTAACCATCTCTTCCCCAGCTTAAAACTTATGTTTTTTAAAGTGTTTCCTTTCCTTCTCACTCCTCTCTGGAACAATTCATTCTTTGGCAACCCTTCAGCGTTCCCACTTTCCTGGATGCTGACTGTTTTCTGTGCTCACTGAGATAAAAGGGGACCCGGATCCTTGCCACATGCAGGAGCCTCTGGAAGTGCTGCGTGCTTTTTAGCTCCCTCCACCAACCTGCAACAGTTCACGCTGCCATGCACCTGTCTGCCATTGGAAAAACACCTACCATAATTTTCCACAACAAAACTGTGAGGACAGGGTCTTGCTCAGCTATCTTAATTAATGAAAAGCTATTAGTTTGCTTGCCGGTTGGTAATTGTTTTAGCCCTGCAGTAAATGCTATTAAAATCATTTTTACAGAACTCTTCTAATAAGCAGCTATTCTTGTAGTGCAATTGCTTTTAAATCTCATGAGGCTAATGTGTAATACATGACTGTTCCAGTTCACAGCGCTCAGCACTCAGAGGACATATATCAGGTTTCAAGTTGTTAATTTGTTATGGTAATCAATACCTTATTCTTTTTAACCACAGAGACAAACTCATTTGCTCTTTTCAGTTTGATATTGGATTATGAATTATTTACGTCCATAAATACTACAAATGCCACATGACACCTAGTAGCATCAGCTAGGGATTTATAGCTTGCTTTTGAATGGATTTTCAACAGAATTTTTCTGCAAGTTACCAGCTGACAGAGATGGAACACCAGTAGTATTTGATGACTTAGGAGCATTGTTCAAAGGCACTCCTGTAGAGAATGACAAATTCATCCAAATTCACCTCAAAAAACACTGATATTAAATCAGCTAGTCATTTACATTTTACCAGCTAGTATCCATAGTACTGGAGATGGCATGCGTTTGGAGCCTAGCAGCTGTATTACATTTATCAACACCTGTTAGTTGTACAGGAACATAACTAAACCCAATAAAAATGCTTGCTAACTGGATTTGTGTCATTTATAAACAGGCTTTTCAGAACATAATTTCTTGAATGATTTCCTGAATGTTATCCCAGATTATAAATTTATGTGCAGCCCAAAATATTATCCAGGGGGAAAAAAGGACTTACAGTTTTCAGTGTTCACCTCCCTGCATTTGTAACTTGAGCTCACATCTCCTCCTTATGCTAGCAGATCCAGGCTCTGCAACTGCAAAGAGCACACTGAAGACAGACAAGAAGGCCCACGAATACAGATTTGTTTACAGGATTGTGTTTTTGATGATATTTCAGATGTATTATTTTTTAATATTTTAAAAGGTTAGAATGACATTTCTTCTTTCAATTATTTCCTTGAATTTCTCTCCTCTCCCTAGGAAATTTAATTCCATCTTGCAATTCCCCTTTGATATATTTTTAATTGCTTTTTATTTCCTCAGCACCCCAGCTTTTCCCACCCATTCTTTTTAAACGATAGTTTGTCACCAAGTGCCACGGTCACACTTCAATATTTCATCTGGGTGACACTAAACTGAAGTGGCTTAGTTTATAGGCCATGAAAATTTGATGAGTCTTAGTTAATTTTGCATGAAGATCAAGAAGCCAGGGCAGGAAAAGTCATTCATGGAAAGTGCTTTCTCTGTGGAAGAACACTTGTAACATGAACTTGTTCCTTGATTGGGACTCTTTCTAATTACATTAACCATATTCCCCTCTATGCTCCCACCATTACTAAGCTTGTTATTTCATTTCCTGAAGTCCATGCACTTTTTGACTGATGGTTCCTGTATGAAAATGTTATGGTTATATCTAATTTAAGCGTATTTCAGCCTGATATCTTTAACTAAGCCACAGATATTGAAACATATGAACCTTTTATTTTGCAAATAGTCCAAAAGAGAGTGCTTTGGCATGAGATCATTCAGTAGTTGTCTAATACAAATGTTCCTCATAAAGCACTCACTGATTTGGTCACTTACTCTGTAAGTTCTCATTGCTGTTTTGTTTGTGATAAGTATGTGCATTTCCAGCTTCACATACACCAAAATATGGAATGTGTTTAAGGCAGTTCAACCAGGCTATATTTGCAACTTGAAAAATCTCAAGGGAACAAACTTTGCCTTATGCCTTAAGAGTGAGATCTGAGCTCCATTAGAGCACAACCAAAAGAGCCATGCATAGTAAGAGCTATACGCCACCGATACTTCAAAATCTGATCCCCAGCCTCCAAACTAGAGCTGAAATAATCATCATTTCATCTGCTAAGCTAGATAAAACGTAGGGAGGCCTCCTTCACAAGCAGCAGTATTGTAATCATCTGAAGATCAGATAAGGACACTGAATTACACCTTTAATTTTTCTGAAAGGCGGGTCTTTCTGAGAGGAATCAGTGCAAAAAGTTCTCACATGACTCTTATCACTGAGCAAATGTAACTAAATTTTAAGAAATGTGATGCATAAATATATATGCATAGCTCATCTTTGAGTTCAACTAGCTACTATTTCTGTCCTTGCTAAACCACTGCCTTCTCAAACACAGTAGAAATTCAAATTCCTTTGCAGTTTATTCCCTTCCTACTCTCTCTGCATCAGTAACCATAGCTCACTACCACCCAGTCCAAGCTATTAGCTTTATTTGCCAGCTATATTTTTAGGAAAGCACCTCCTATACTTTATATTGCTGCTAGGGAAAAAAAGAAAAAAAAAAAAAAGAGAGAGTCGGAAAAAAAAAAAAGACAGAGTCAAAAAAAAAGATGTCCTTTAAATGCCCTCTGAGAAGCACTCTGTTGTCCAACGTCTACAAAAATTGTCACCAGCTGACCTCTTGGCATGTTTGGATCACTGTGTATCAAGCCGTGCTACTCAGACTCCTTGTTTCCTTGTGCTCTTCCATACGCCTATAGACATCAGCTCTCTCTTGCTCTGACTATAAGCTCTTGCTTTTTCCAAGTTCATGCCACAGCTAGTACAGTGGGTCTCGGCCTAGAACTAAATGTCACTAGCAACAACAGTAACTAGAACCCTGGAGTTTACACAGACTTTGCTGCAAATAAATTTTTAACTGAAAATTTTTACAGACAACTTGGTGTTCACTGTTAAGCCTAGGAAAAGGAGCAAACATACCATGCAAGTCCTGTTCTGAAGGACAGATGTTCAGTTTACATAAAATAATGTTAAGTCCATCAGTGTCAGTAGAAACATGACAGTTGATCCCAAGCAAGATCTGTCAGTCTTTGAGTAGAACTTGCTTACACAGCGCATAGGTGTCTCTTCCATAAGGATATAGTTAGTTCAATGTGTTGTTCATGGTTTTGATAAAGCTTTTGTTTCATAGGTTTTAAAGTAGCAAGGTTTTGCTGATGCCAGGAGAGAACAGAAACATGTTATATGACCCGAGCAAGTAGTGCATTAAAAAAAAAATACAGTTCCTAAACAACCTCACAAGTCATAGTTATCCATCCCAGCTAATTCATGAGGAAACTCACACACCCAATCTATTCTGAACCAATCTGAGTAACACGCACAATTCTACCACCCATATCTTGCTTAGTCAAAGCTTCAAGGCTTTCTTCAAAGCTAATGATGGTGGTATCCAATATTTAGGAAGAGTGCAGAAAGATAGCTAGTTACAGAAAAATAACCACCATGAAAGAAAGCAGTTGGGAGTTCCATAATATCAATAAGAAGACTTTTACCTACATGTAAATGAGTCTGGAAAAGGAGGAATCCCACTGAGTAAGGAAGGATTGAAACCAAATCAACAGAAACACCAGAGATCATCTCAACTTCCTACTATCCTTAGAGCAGAAGGGCTCTACAACATCACTAGTGGTTTGACTAACTTCTACCCATTGGCCAGTGTCATTCAGAACCATCCCAAGGTCAGAGAAGGGGAGAAATACACTTATCAGCATGAGACCTGAGCGTTTTTCCTCTCTTAACAGCCTTCAAATGCATGAGAATGGCAAATAAAATTTCAGGTCAAAACATCATTTGGTTCATATCTGGTTTTGAGAAGGAATGCATCGAGTCACGGAAGTACAGAAGTATCTACCCCTAGCAAAGTCACCATGTTGGGATCAACATGAATTTGTGGTCTGTCATATCAAATGCCGTTGAGTGATCCAAAAGAATTACTGTTGATTTTTCTATATATTTATCCCTCGTCAAGACACAAAGATGCAATCACTTATTAATAATACCAGAACTAGTATTCTAGTATTATCTAGTATAACTAGTATTCTAAGAAGTGGAGGGCTTTGTTTATTTTTTTAATTTTCATATTTGTCTCTCTCTTTTTTTTTTTTCTTTTTTCAATGTGGTATTACTAGGCAAATAAAACTTGTTTAGCATTTTCTGTGGCAAGGAACTATATCACACCTTCCTAATCAGGCAACCTCTCACTCAACCTTTACTCAAATCATGACTCCATCAACCAAAGTTTAAGATTATTGCTGACATACAGATAACAGAGATAATTTGTGCAGAATGGCCTGCATGGCCTACCAGACTCTGTTTCTACCCCTCAGAATCAGGTTTTGACCTCTCAAGAACCTATCACCTTTCCAACACTTTCTCTCATGCAATATTAATTTTTAACTAGTTATTTATTAAGGAGAATGTTACTACCGCCACAAAGTTCTTGCAAACTCTCAGAACAGAAAGGGTAAAATGCAAAACCTGTGCATTGACAACAGCTGTCAGCTCAGCATTTACTGGAAATGTTAAAAGATAGTACCAAGGATAAATTTGAAAGCATAATCACATATATATCATGATGAATCATATTTTGAAACTTCTTACCCTAACTAGTCTGGAAGGGTGATCATAAGTGAGTTGTAAGCAAGATGCCACTCTCATTTTGGAAAATAACTACATAGCATATGGCAGATTTATGTGCTGAAAGAGTCAGAATTTACTAGTATCTCCTAAAGATGATGTGTGTACATAGCAATTAGCAAAGTTATGGTGGTATCACTGGTGGATATCTGTTTACAGAATTAGCGATATAGCAGAAATATAGCACTGCAAAAAATAATGTAGACATAAGAGAAAAAAAAAAAAGGGAGATAAAAGCTTTTCTGGAGATCAAGATTTCTGGTCTAAGTTCAAAACAATATTTTCCTTTCTAATGGTCCACAGTGAAATCCTAATGATGTTTTCTTTGCCATAAATGTTAGTAATGATAGAATATCACCATAAAGATGCTGGGACCAGTGCCATTATATAGCAAAGACTTATCTGCAAGCTCCAAATGACATCGGGACAGGCAGATAGAGGATTGGATCATTTTAAGTTTGAGCAAAAAGTATCTTCTAAAATTAACACTGTGCTGGAGAAGGAAAATGGTTCCAGGTCACACTCTTTTTGACTGTTTTATACATAGTATTCATAGAGGTTAGTAAACCAAGTAGCTGTCTAATCTTCTTCCTAAAAAGCTTTGTGACAAGCCTTATCACAAATGCTACATTACAGACACATTGCTGCATTTCAGTTGATTTCCTGAAGGAAAAAGAAAGTAGATAAAATAAGCACTGTAAAGATCTGCTTTATACCTTAAGTGCAGACCAGATTAAGGTAAAAGCTTACGGTAAAAGTAATACTAGGGAGTGGAGGAGGTCTAGGTGTTCTTGGGAATTATTTGATGCTTCACCTGCATTCAGGAGCAGAGAGAAACAACTCTGTATGCAGTGTAAGAGGGATAGGATACAGAAAACTCCCATTCAGAGTCCAATTTTGAAAGACTCCTCATGGGCAGAAATGCCTCCTTGGCTTCCACAAAATCCTATATGACAGGTGGCGTAAGTTGTAGCTGTGAGGTATATTTGAGGTATGCATTTATTTATTTTTCCATTGTAACTTCCTGTCAGTGAATAATCGAGAAGACCTTGCCTTACTAGAATAAGGCTAATTCCCTTTTGAAAGCATATCTAATGCTTAAAGTGTCTCAGATGACCCTTTAAAAAATGTCGGGAGGATTTTTTTACCTTCGTGGAGACAACACAGAAGCAAAGAAGTCTTTCAAATAGCCAGGGGCCAAGATAACCTCAGGGCTCCCAAGAGAGATGGTGTGTTTCCAACCACAGTCCTTCAGGGAGTTGGTAAACAGCAGGATAAAGGGGCTTTCCCTTGCGGATATTATCCTGGCTCCTCCTTGCAAAGAGGCAGCTGGTTAAAAGACAAGACCTGGTTTTAAGAAGTTTGATATAATGATTAAATGTTATAACTATTTCCTCATATTTCTCTGAGATGCATCCTCTATCATATTTTAGGTCATGTATTTTCTTTCAGATATCTCTAATTTGATGTCAACAAGCTCGTTAACAATTTGGTGCCAGCCTACATTTGAGGGCTGTTTTATTCTTCAGAGAGGTAAAATAGCCAGCAAACAATTGCTCTGCCCAACTCAGGTTAATATTCCCATTTCCTTCACTCTCCCTTACTTTAAACATGATTGTAAGAGTCTATTTCTACCACTACTTTCTCGCCCCTTTATAAGAATGCTTAGTAAGCTTCAATACTCAATAGGGTCAGATGATTTCAGGCTCTCAGCTCTTTATGCAACAGCAATAAACAGTATACTTTGTCTCTATGACAGTTCAAGACAATTCAGTGAAGAAACTGTGTCTGAAAAACTGATAACTTATATTCATGAGACATCCGAGATAGGATCTGAGATCCTTAAAATCTATCAGAGAAGAAAACACATGGACTTGTGCATTAAAGGTTGTAAGAATCCAGCCTAACACCGAGAACCTTCTACAGCACCTCCCCTTCTCTGGAACCAACATTTTGTATGTTCAGGTTCTCAGAGACTTGGCCACTTCAGGAAGGGAAATTCAGGTCCTAGGCTCAGCAGATGTCTGTTTCACAGAGATATAGTTTGTCTCCATGGGAAACAGAGATTTCGTTCAGCTGGTCTGATGTGGAAGTCCAAGAAGACTTTAGACCCTCAAGGCCTCACCACAATAGACTCCTACAGCAAGGCTCAGGTCTGCAATCACCATTTTTTTCTTTCCCAGCACAAACACCAAGCAACAAGTACATTTAAAATGACAGGGGGAGAAAAAATGACTGTAATTTAAAAAACGAACAGCTCAAACTTTCCTTTTCTTGGGGAGAGGAAAAGAGCCAGAACAAACTTCCAGTACCAAATATTAGTTTGGTGTTAGTAAACAGTGTAACGTACCTCTGGAAAGTGCTCAGTTATTGCATCACGAGACCAGCAAATTAACTCGTATGGAGTAGAGCAGAGCAGAGCAAAGTAATTTTCTGCTGAGAAAACAGACAATTCTCTTCCCTTCCAGAGTTTTAGATGATTAATATTATCTGAAACTTGGGAAAGTCTATTAGAAAACTCACTCAAGTTAAAGAAATATATATGATGAGTAATTTGTCTCAAGCAGACATAACTGAAAGATCTTTGGAAAAATTAGCTTGTATTTAGAGAAGATTGAATATGTGTTTTTCTTTTTGGGTTCGTCCAGAAAAAAAAAATCATTTTAATTTAAGAATATTAATTACACAGCTCATCTAATAGTCATGTTATAAAACTGTTAAATGGTGCAGATGTAATTTCAGTATTAAGGGTTAAATTTACAGTTGTCCTAACCAAAAGATAAGCATTATATTTAAATTAAAATTCCAATATTAAGCATTCTAATTAGAAAGAAGGACAATTACAGAAAAAATATTTTTCTAAAAACTGATTAACAGTTGTTAAATGAACTGTCAAATTAACTAATAAAATTACAGAACTTAACATAACTTTGAGATTTCTGATTTCAATGCTTTTTCCATGGCTAAACCAATTCTTTCTACTTTGCCTCATCCATCTGGGACCCTGCTGGGAAATATCATTAATATTTCAGACCCCACTGAGCAGCAATAGTGCTACTTGCTGAATGGAGATAATTGAAACAGGGACAGGTATTTCTAAAATTGTTTTCAAAATTCCTTAGAGTCAGATGTACAAATCTGCTAAATATTATTTAGCTTCCTAAAGAAAACACTGCAGCACTGCTGCTGCTTCTGTGGAACAAGTCTTAATACTTTTTTGTTGTTGTTTTCTGTTTTCTATCAGCTTTTCAGGGTTCAGTCAAAGGCTAGAGCTTCTCTGGTTTGCACCCTGAAGACACTCAGCCACCTTGGGAGGGAAAGCAATTCTGTAAGAAAACTATATATTATTTATTCAGCTGCTCTGTCTTCCTAAAGAGAGCATCTTTGATCCTGCCTATATGTAGGAGCTCTCTGTAACTATCTCCTGTCTGACATCTCTGAAAGCAATAACTCAGTAATCTGTGTCTGAAAGACAGCAATTTGGGAGGCTGCTAACACACCGTCATCAAAGGACCTGGCACCGCGGGGCTCACCATCCACTTGCTACTGCAGGCTGATCACAGATCTTCACTCCACCAAGGCAGCCCAACACAAACTACCCCTGGGCAGGCTAAGACGGAAATTTGGAGCATGTCCTGCACTTTAGGGTAACTACCTGCCCACATGAGCAGTTTTCCCTGTGGCAGAAGTGGGTGGAAGTGGCAAGCTGGTTTACAAGGGTGAGAGAAGGCATGCTGCTTATCCCACGAGACCTTGGGATTGTGCCAGTACCACACAAGGGGTAGTGGAAAATTTATTGAAAAGTAGACTACAAATGGAACTGTGATCTATATAAAAAAAAAAAGAGAATATTTCCTAATAAGCAGCTATTTAGATAGTCAGTGTTTGTTGTTTTTATAAGCCTCCAAAGAATGAGGAAAAATAGTTGTAGAAGTTGGAGCTTTCTGGAGGCTGGAAGAACCTTCTATACACTGCAGGCCTGGGGGGAGCCTTCTCCTGAGAACAGCCAGATACACTAACCTATGGCAAAAAATGGTCTTTATGGCAGACTACCTGTAACAGGAGGCTGTTTCTGAGTGAAGTAGATGCAGCTATAGGTAGAAATAGGCCTCACCCACTTGTGCCTCTGCTTTGTGTCTCCTCTTTATTGGAAATGATATTCCTACATCACAGCTACATAGCATCAGTCTGTGAGTCATTACAAACTGCAACAGCTTGGAAAGCATGAGCACATGCATGCACATGTACGCCAATCGTGTTATAATAATTTTTAATTGATTGATGCAGATTCAATTGACTGAGATAAATGTTGACTAAAGGAGTGAGAAACTCTGCATGACAGCGTACAGGGACCCCAGAGGGCAAAGGAAATGCATACATAAGGTGCTGCCTAACTATCTCTTGACAGCAATGGTGAGAGGTTTGAAGAGAAAGCCCCAATAGAAAGGACGTTTTTACACTGCAGGTGGTTTTCAAATGACTGACTCCAACATTGAAAACAACTTAGGCTTGGCAGCACAGAGCTGTGATGCCAGGTTTGTCCTGCTTCACAGTAGCTTACTGCATAAACAGGTTCTTTTTTTACAGCATCTTTGCAAATCTCATAGCATTACAATGCAAAGGAGGTTGAGTTCTGGATATTCATTTTTACCCAAACTGTTCTCATTTCTCCTCAAATATTTCAACTGAAAATATCCCAGAGTGCATGGACAGCATCTGAAATGTGAAAAAACATCGGAGCATGAAAGAGATCAGCATGTAGCCTATTTAGAAGGGGTAGAGAGAGTATATTTTATGTGACGTTATGTTTCCAGGTAAAGTGAGAACCTTCTAGGATGTGGGAGTCCCAGGTTTGAAGAGCAGAAGTACTTGCTTCCCCTCCAGTGTGGCACTATGGAGTGCTGTATCAGCCTACACATGCATTCAGAAGCACAAGCCAGCACATGTTCTGCCCTTTAAAATCCATAGAGAGAGAAAGCCTTCACATCATTCCCAACTTGTCTTCCAGCTCTCCTGCTGCCTAGCAGCTAAAATGTCCCATGGTCATCCTTTTGCAACCAGCCTCTGCCTGAGAGGTGCAAAGCTGAGAGCTGGAAAGGTATTGGGCAAGGAAATATCTTCAATCAGGCACTAAAGATGCTGGAGGCTGGATCCTTTAAACTTAATTGGGGGGCTCAGAGAAGTCAAGAACTGCAATACTTATTTTTTTCAAAGTAGCAACGTATAGCTCTTGGAAAACACAAAGCTACAGAAACACTCTGTTGGATTTGAGTTGGATTTAACCAAGAGTTGACTTTACCATGACTAATTCCACTCCCATCTTCCCTGCCCCTTTCATACACTCATGTTTCTTATTCTCAGCAAATCTCTCTGAAGATTTTTAATTATTTTTTTCCATTCATGTACTGTTTCATAGTTAGCCCTGACGAAAAGTACAGGTCTGAAGACCTAAATAAGACACAGTATGCTCTTAAGATTTCATTTTAACTGAGTTTACCACTATATATCACTGTTAACCCATAATTATTAGTGGACTTCACCACCCTAGGCAATTTAAAGTTTACAGTCTAAATTCACTTAACTTAAACATGAACTCGGGATAGATTTCTTGGTAACGAATAGGGTAACAATATTTCCTCACTCAATCCAGGGGGATTGTGATCCCATTACAGTAACCCCTGCATGTTAAAAGAATCACCTTGTTAATATAGCAGGGAGCTATAGTGGCATTAGCGGTATAGAGCTAAGTAAGATGTCAGAATAGTCCCTATTTTGTGGTGCTGAACTGGAAAGCCGCAGTCACATCTTTGCTCACACCAGAGGTACATTATCTCCACTCATCTGCCTTTTTCTTTGGCTGCATCAGTGATTCTTCAGCAAAACTGAGATGTGCCTAGACAAAAAAAAAAAAAGAAAAAGAAAAAGAAAAAAAAACTAACAGATTTTAAAGTACAGCAGGACTTTTCTATGTCTTTGAACTACAACATTTAAAGAGAAGCTGGGGAGTAAAGCTTCACCAAAATTTTAAATGGAAACAATTTCTGGTGAAAAATGGTATTGTTTTAAATCAGTGTTACTTAAAATATGCCAGTTTTGATCTGCATTCCCTTGTGACATTTTGAAATGAAACTCTAACTTCAAATTTTAATTGAGAAGTTTAGGATGTAGTCTCATACTGCTACCCCTGTGACAAATTATTCATGTGCAATAAAACAAAAATAGAATATTTCTACTATTATATAAGCAAACAGGATTAGTACACATTACTTCACTATCACTATTGTCTCATCATAAATTAATGGTAATGATCAAAATAACAGACAATTGAAAATAAAAATTAGAAGGGACATTTCCAGGCATGGAAATGAAAGTTTTAGAATTTTTTGCTCACCCAACATTTCTTGAGAAGGTGGTGGTTCAAAAATCCTGGATTGTGCTCTGAAGCCAGCCAAAACACGAATTTCAAAAAGCTTACTTTTCTCATCAAACAGAAGTGTGCTAGTTTGAGTCAGTCCATTAAAGCCTAGCTCGTGTGACCTGTGCCTATACCATGCACTGCAATATGCTGCAGACATCCCTAACCATACTCTGGAAAAAATCTAGGTAGTACAATGGGAGCTGGTACGCTAAGACAGCACTGCACCCCAGAAAAGAGAAATCCTTCTCTCTCAGCAGGCCATACAGAGGTGGCAGGTCTGTTTTTTAGGACCTAAGCTGGCATCACTGCTTTGCAACTCAATAACCCACCTACAGCTTATTCCTCCCTCGGTGCAGGCCCTTGCACTTGCCTTTGTTGGACATTACGAGGTGTGACAGTGTGCTCCTTCCCTGCCCTGTGTGCTCTTCGTCCCCTCCAACCACCCCCAGTCTGGCCTCTCTGTAAAAAGCACATAGACAGGGGCTAACTGAGCTTGCACCGACTAAAATCCACCTAGTATGCAAAGCATCTCTCCCTCATAAACAGGGGAGCCCATTGAGCTCTCCCACACGGCACCAGGCTGCACTGCAGACCTTTCGACTGAGCAGGGACACGTCCCAAGGTTACTCCTTGAGGTCAAGAGGTTCCTTATCCACAACAGATCCTTGATAAGTGATTAATTCCATGCTGAAATTTTGCAAGATTCTTTGAAACTTTCATAAATCATATCTCTGATTGAATGATTGATTGATTGGTTGATTGGTTGCGAACATAAGTCTTCAGGCATAAACTGATGACAAAATCTGGGACTAAGATTGGATCCAGCTGCTCCCAGACTCCTCAGAGGAGTTTGGAAAGCAAAGGGATCCATTCTGAACCTCGTAACTCAATGGGAGGATCTCCTTGACACTTTCATCTGACCCTGTATTCCACACAGTAAATAACTGAGTGAATGCCATTGACCCTTGTTAAATCACTATCTTATTTAATCTTGAACTCTATTAAATCACTGTCTTACCTCAATAAAACATATTGCTACTTCTCTCTTTTGAGTGAAGTGCATCAATCCTCCCTCATCTGCAACATCAGGTGCCTCTCCACCCAACTCTCCAGACTATCAAGGTTCCTCTGAAGTGCGGCACAGGCCTCTGGTGTATCAGCTAATATCAGCCGCTCTATGTAGTTTTGAATGATCATCAGAGTGCTGAGGGCGCACTCTGTCCCTTCATCCAGGTCATTGATGGAACAATATCAGGCCCAGTATTGACCCCTGAGGTCTCCAGCTAGACTCTGCCATTGATCACAACCCATTGGACTCTGCCATTTGGCCAGTTCTCAGTCCAAATCACGGTCCACTATTCAGCTTCCTGAGTCTGTCTATGGGGATATTATGGGAGACAGTATTGAAAACCTTACTGAAGCCAATGCAGACAACAACACCCAGTTCTACCTATTTATCCACCCGTCTACCCATCAAAAAGCAATTCAATTCTTTTGTGGCATTCTCATGTACAATGAAGAGATGAGATGTGTAGGCCTTTTTCATTTCCCACCGCCCCCCAAAAGATTTCTAAACAAACAGGCTGGGCATCAGAGAGTGAAGAAAGAAAATATGTTGACTTTTTCCAATTATGTCAAGCTACCATTAGAATTAAAAGCAAACTTTCAAGTTTGTCCCTGAAAACAGTATGTTCTTTTACTTCCTCAATGTGAAGTGAAATGGTATTCATGGAGCATACAGTTTCATAGGCCAAGAGGAAAAAGGTGGATTTTAATCAAGATAACTTCACCAAAGTTGAGAAATTCTGAGGCTTCCTGACAAGCTTCAGATACTATCAAATGACAAAGGCAAAGGATTCCATATTCTCTTTTTAGAAACAGATTTTGTATTTGTCTTGTAAAACTAGACTGAAACGGCTTAAGATTTTAGGAAAGGCATTGCCCACACAGAGAAACCAAAAAACTTATCTATGGTTAGCAGAATCCCAGAAAGCAGAAATAAAAGTAATAGGGCAGTGATTTCTATTGCGTCCCATGAGACACTGGATCCAATGTCATCAAACCTCGATACCCACAAATCCATGGGCCCCGATGGGATGCACCCCAGAGTGCTGCGTGAGCTGGCAGATGTTGTAGCCAAGCCACTCTCCATCATCTTTGAAAGATCCTGGAGAACAGGGGAGGTGCCGGAGGACTGGAAGAAGGCCAATGTCACGCCAGTCTTCAAAAAAGGCAAGAAGGAGGACCCGGGCAACTACAGGCCGGTCAGCCTCACCTCCGTACCTGGAAAAGTGATGGAACGGCTCGTGCTGGCCGTTGTCTCCAGGCACGTGGAGGACAAGAAGGTGCTCAAGACTAGTCAGCATGGATTCACCAAGGGGAAATCATGTTTGACTAATATGATAGCCTTCTATGATGGGATGACCGTCTGGATAGATGAGGGGAGAGCGGTGGATGTCGTCTATCTTGACTTCACGAAGGCTTTGGACACCACAACATCCTCCTAGACAAGCTTTGGAGGTGTGAGCTGGATGAGTGGACAGTGAGGTGGATTGGGAATTGGCTAGATGGCAGAACTCAGAGGGTGATAATCAGCGGTGCAGAGTCTAGTTGGAGGCCTGTGTTGAGCAGTGGCCCCCAGGAGTCAGTCCTTAGTCCAGTCCTGTTCAATTTGTTCATCAATGACCTGGATGAAGGCACAGAGTGCTCCCTCAGCAAGTTTGCAGATGATACGAAGCTGGGAGGAGTAGCGGATACCCCAGAGGGCTGCGCTGCCATCCAGAGGGACCTGGACAGACTGGACCACTGGACATTGGGAAACTTTATGAAATTCAACAAGGCCAAGTGCACGGTCCTGCATCTGGGGAGAAACAACCCTAGACATCAGTACAAGCTGGGGACTGATCTTCTGGAGAGCAACTCTGCCGAGAAGGACCTGGGCGTCATGGTGGACGACAGGTTGACCATGAGGCAGCAGTGTGCCCTCGGGGCCAAGAAGGCCAATGGCATCCTGGGATGCATTAAGAGGAGCGTCTCCAGCAGGTCGAGGGAGGTGATCCTGCCCCTCTACTCAGCCCTGGTGAGGCCACATCTGGAGCACTGTGTCCAGTTCTGGGCCCCACAGTACAAGAGGGATGTGGAGTTGCTGGAGAGAGTCCAGCGCAGGGCTACGAGGATGATCAGGGGCCTGATCATCGGTGAGGGTGACAGAGCACTGGAACANTAAGAAGAGCGTCTCCAGCAGGTCGAGGGAGGTGATCCTGCCCCTCTACTCAGCCCTGGTGAGGCCACATCTGGAGTACTGTGTCCAGTTCTGGGCCCCCCAGTACAAGAGGGATGTGGAGCTGCTGGAGAGAGTCCAGCCCAGGGCCACGAGGATGATCAGGGGCCTGGAACATCTGCCCTATGAGGAGAGGCTGAGGGAGCTGGGCCTGTTCAGCCTGGAGAAGAGAAGGCTGAGAGGGGACCTGATCAGTGTCTATAAGTACCCCAAGGGAGGCAGTGAGGAGGATGGGGCTGGCCTCTGAAAAGTGGTGGCCACTGACGGAACTAGAGGAAATGGCCAGAAACTGAAGCACCAAAAGTTCCACAGGAACTTAAGGAAAAATTTCCTGACAGTGAGGGTGACAGAGCACTGGAACAGGCTGCCCAGAGAGGCTGTGGAGTCTCCTTCTCTGGAGATATTCAAGACCTGCATGGATGCCACCCTGTGCCACGTGCTCTAGGTGGCCCTGCGTGTGCAGGGGGGTTGGACTAGATGATCTCTAGAGGTCCCTTCCAACCTTAGGCATTCTCTGATTCTATGATTCTATGAAAGAGCATGCCTAATGTTTTGAAAAGATGAAAAGTGATATAAGAACCACCAATATACATTGTTCTTTTCTGTGACATAGTGATTGTCTATCCCGAATTTTTTAGCCTTTGTGCCTGCCATCTGACACTGAAAAAGCAGCAGAATTAATTGATCCTCTTTTTAATGAGTCATGAGAGGGAGCAGCAGCTCAGTGACTCTGCAAATCAAGCCAGTTACAGCTTCCCCTTCCCATCCCTGTATGAATGCAAGTACTTCAGATCAGTTATTTACTCATGCATCTCTTGTCTTCAGCTCTCGTTACTAAGTATTTTTAAAGAAAGAGGCAAAATTTAAAGATGAATAAATGAATGAAGGAATGATGAATGAAAAAAGGAGCAAAAAAAAAATGTGGGTGTCTTCCATTGACTCGTTATGGCCAGTGAATATATTCTGATCCAGCGAAGGAAGATTCACATTACTCATTTCAACTTCATATCTTTTTCTTTATTATTAAAAAGATAGAGCACATAGAAAGTCCTAGCAGAGCAGAAATTTCCTCTGATTTTTTTTCTCATCAGAGATGATAAGACTTGAAAAAGAGAAGGCACAACTTGACCAGAATAAACCTTCCTGAGCTATAAGTCTGTAGGCAAGATTTCATATGATGGCTCTTTCCTTGCCTTTTTTTTTTTTGATTGGTTAGTTCCCTTGCAGTATAGGGAGATACCCTATAGAGCTCACCAATGGGCCAGATGAGAGGCAGCAACAGTGAGGCAAACAGGAAGGTAACTTGTTCAAGAAAGGAAAGGACAAAAGAGGTCCTACCTCTTCTGCTATCCTCAAAACTTCCTCAGGCTCAAGTATCTGATCAAACCTCACCCCTAAGGTTTGGGTGAGCAATAAGTTAAGGTTAAGAAGGGTAACACCAAAATAAAGACTATAGACATTCCTGCCACATTTGTTTAGATATCAGTGCAAAGTGACCTTGTGCACCTTTGTCATGTACTAACCAAACACAGGACTTCAGGTCCATGTCTGCTGGGGGAGAGGGCTTAGCTTTTTCAGGGGGAGAGAGGGACACCAAGGCTCAAGCAGTGGCCCACAAAAGTGAGAAGTCACAACCTCGAACCTGCAAGTTCTTCCAGCTCTACTCATTCTTCACAGAATCACAGAATGGTTGAGGTTGTAAGCGACCTCCACAGATCGTCTAGTCCAACCCATCTGCTCCAGCAGGGATATCCAGAGCACGTGGCACAGGGTGGCATTCAGGCGGGTTTGGAAGATCTCCAGAGAAGGAGACTCCACAGCCTCTCTGGGCAGCATTTTCTTGCCCTGCAAGCTGGCACCAAAACTGGAAATTTAGCTGGTCTCAGTAGAGACAGGGTTAAAGACAGAATTGCACTCATTTACACAGGAACAAGGGCCAACTATGGTCTGGTCTGCATGGATAAATGGCTTAAAGGAAAGGGAAAAAAAACCTCTAAAATATAGAAAATGAGAAACAGAAACCAAGTGTAGCCCAAAGTTGTTTTGTTTTAGATAAAATGACACATACACAGTTTTTGAGCCATAGAATTTATGTTCTTTCTTAGAGATTAATATTTAAAACGATTGTTTGGCACCGGACATTCAGTACATGTCTTGCAAGGACTTGGCACAGTGAAGAGGTAAGTAATCAGAGATGTGCCAAAGACTTGTCAAGGAAAAACTTATGCTCAATACTAATCAAGCTAAACTCTGTGCCAGTCCTCCCACTCATCCTTTCATAGGGGTGAAAGTTTTCTGAGTGAGTCTGCCCATGATTCCGAGACACTCAACACCTTTCACAGTAATTCAACAAAATTTAAAGTTTTGAAGACTCAAAACAGTAATTTCTATATATGTATAACTCACCTTTTGCTCTACAGGAAGCACTGTTTCTGAATACAGAGTCCAGTTTGCCCTGATCTGGAGAATTTTGAGAGTAAAAGAATTAATTTGCAAGTCTGCAGCACTGAGAGATGAGTTCCAATGCGCTTCCCTTCCCAGCATATCTCAGTCTCCAGTGCAGTTGCTACTGCAGCTTGACAGAAGCCAGTTTTTTCATGTCACTGACTTCCTCTGTTATGGGCAAATTCACACTAGAAACTGCCGCAGAGCCTAAACTCATTAGCGCTGTCCCTGTAATGATGACACATGCAGCCACAGAGTAAAGACTTCTCTTCATTTGGCACCTTTCACGTGCAGTGTGCTAAAAAGCTCCACATACAGTAATATCCCTCGAGATATAAACCATGCTTGTTCAACAGCAGTGGTGATTAGGGACTTAGAGATGGATTTTACCTGGCCTCCCAGTGTAAGGTGATGTATTTAAGTTGTGTTTTCTTCTTGTCTTTAGACGAAAGCCTTGCATATGACAGCTAGACATTGCTCTTGAATATCGCAACCTCCTAGAGTCCAGGTCCTGCTTTTCTCAGAGCCAGTGCCAGCCAGATGTGTTCATCACAGCTGCCTCAGCTCTAATGTGCAAGTGGGACTGACTAAGACCGTCACTTTTCACTCATAGCCGTAAGGAATTTGGGCCGTGTTGGAGCATCCAGAGTGGCTTATGTCTGAAACCTACCTCCTCCAGCCATCCTTGATCTTGGAGCCCTTTAGGCAGAACTGCTAGAAACAGCACCTATGCCTGTTTTACTGGACTTGGGAGCATTTCCTTGGTCTTTGTCCTAGCAGCTGCACCCAAAGCCCACACCAGAAAGACCAAGGGACATGTCTGCCTGTCCTCCTGCACACACACCCTGTTTCTCCAGTAAGAATTATCTGCCGTGAGGACTGTCACAAAGCCACAGCAGAGGCTCCCAGATGAGCCAGGACACCACGGGCCTGAGAATAGTGCCCTCCATCCAGGCTGGCCGTGGTGAAGCAGCTCTGATGCACAGAGGTTCAGAGCCATCGTCCTGATGCTGTGTGAGGACAGTCGCTTTGCCCGAGTTAATCAACTCACTCTACCAGTAGGACCTATAAACCCGAGCACAGCACAACGCCAATAGAGCTGCATGGCTTCCAAATTGAGCTGGCTTCTGCCCAGGCAGATTAAAATATGTGTAGAGTGAGGCAAGAGGCAACAGGACATGTCTGTGTAACACTTCTCATACAGGATGCTGCACAGAGCTATGCACCTGAGCTCAGGTATAGCCCTCTTCTTGCTGAAGTCTTAGGAAGTACCTTCATTGCTTCCCTTAACACAGAAGAAATCAAAAGACTGTCTACTATAAAAATACTTTCACTTCTATTCCACCTTCCATCCCAGGGCCTGGAAGTGCCTTGGAAATATTAATGAGCCAAGCTCAAAAAAGCCCTGCAGAGTAGCACACATTCCCTTAGCAGAATGAAGACGCATGGAGACAGAGAGGTTAATTAGCTTGCCGAGGGGCACAGGAAGCCCTTGTCAGAGCCACAGTGCTGTTAGTATTCTTGTTATTTATTTACACAGCAACAACCATTTTCTGGATGACTTGCATTCAGGAATTAAAACAGGGAGGGCTATTCACACTACCTAATTTTTGCACCTAAATTAGAAGACTAGTCTCCTGAGGTACCTAAATTAAGTGCTTTGAATCATCTCTGGAGTAATATCTCTATCTCCACTGACTGTAGAGAGACCCCAGGGACACAAGTTCTGTGTACACGCAAGTAGAGTCAGATGAGGTGTACACCCCATTTCCTGTATGGTTTATTTAGCCTCCTTTCATTTAAGCTTAAAATATCAAAAATTTTTGAAGGATGAGAAGCCATCTACCCCTGTGCAATGGCATGTGCACAGAAAGTTTTGTTGATTTCAAGAGCATGGTCAGAAAGTATTTTAAAGATACCAAAACACTTTTTAATGTTACATGCACTATACACACTAGGCAATGCATGTATTTAAGCGTCAGCAGGATCACAAACAGTGATCCAACAGTATGTGGCTGGGAGTCTCAAATAATTCTGTTTTTAAAATTTTACCATTTAGAAATAATAATGTACCACTACACTGGGAAAAGAACATTTCTAAAGAAAATAAAAATAAAACACAGCAGTAGAATTTTCCCAGAAGACGTGGGCTGTCCTACCTGCCTCAGTCAAACCGTATTCCCAGAGTTGCACACATCACTGTTAATATTATCAAAGATGCTGTATGCACAGAGAATGCTAAAAACTGGGCTTCTGTTCCACTGAAACACTGGAGAAAAAACAGGCACAATTTGTGTCATTCTGGAAAACAGCACTAGAAAAAAAATTAATCTTCCAGCTTTAAAATCACAGTACAAACAATACAGGAGAAAATAGATGCATATTTTTAAAGTAGTCATTTTCTTTCCCCTCGCCCTTTTCTTTCTCTCTCTCCAGCCAACAGTCAATGCTTTAAAAAAATCTTTCAAATCATTTCTCCAATGTTTTTTCCTATTAGAGAAGTTCAAAGGTTCAGTCAGCAATTCTGATCATCCAGGTGTCAGTCATCAGCCTAGACAAAGTTGATTATTTTTCCAAACCGCCCAGAATAAAAGTCCCCTGTGCCCACCAGAAAGTAATAAATGCAGCTTTCCAGAGACTGCAGCATGAAGAGAGGTGAAACGGGAAGGAGCAGCTGACGTCTCCTGTCAGCAGAGATGCAATCTGTAACTATTTGATTCAGAGAGGAGCAACTGGGAAAGGAAAAAAATCTTCTGGGTTTAATCCTCATCTTGAAAAAATCTGAGGTA
Source organism: Crypturellus undulatus (assembly GCA_013389825.1). Classification (NCBI taxonomy): domain Eukaryota; kingdom Metazoa; phylum Chordata; class Aves; order Tinamiformes; family Tinamidae; genus Crypturellus; species Crypturellus undulatus. Next base: position 1,651,640 of record VWPW01014757.1, read on the forward strand.
GGAAAAGAAAAGACTGAAGGAATGGTTATGATTTAACATTGTGTTTGCTTAGGGACATTAGCAGGAAAAAGAAGCATAGGCATCGTTGCTAGCAGGCCCCCTTTTATCTCTTTCTTCCCTTCCTAGGAAGAGTTTATATACGTACTGAAAAGTTCTGCACTCTTACTGCTTCTTTTCCTGAAGTCTTTGACAGGGAAAGAGCAGTATATTCAGTATATTTGTCCTGATCCCAGAAATTGAAGGGGTGGGACCAGATCAGTGAATTTTGGTGACACTTTTTCACCTTCTGCTGCCACTAGACAGAGCATAGTCAGACTACTGCAACAAAAAGAAGTGCTGCATACCAACTTGCAATACTGTAGTATTGCTTTCCTTTAGTTCCAGCAAGAAAATGCTGCAGGATGCAATATTATATTCAAAACTGTTCATTTCTGCCTTTCTAGGTGAATAGACACCTCTAGCTCTAACATGATTGATTGTCATAACAAGAAGGGACCTCCGTTGAAGGTACCTTCCAGTGCAAACAATGGTCAAAAAAAAAAAAAAGAAAAAAAANTAGTCATAACAAGAAGGGACCTCTGTTGAAGGTACCTTCCAGTGCAAACAACGGTCAAAAAAAAAAAAAAAGAAAAATAAGAAAAAGAAAAAAGAAAAGAAATCTTTGTTCAAAGACAAAGACAGAACAATATAAAAATTTACCATCACAACTTTCAGTGTAACTTTCAACTCATGACCTCAATGATAACTTATATCGGTTTTAGATTCTCTCCACTTTTTCACCCTAAAATAACAATCTATGCAAATTGTTGTTATTATTAATCCCACTTTCTGCAGTGGGGCTTATAGCACCAAGGATTAATGTGGATATAGCCAAGAATTAATGTAGATAAATGGGATCTACCAAATGCTACTTTGAGCAATGCAGCGTTTACCTCCTTGTGGTCCACTCTGGAACATACAGGTCAGATAGATAGATAATGCATATTTCTGTGTATCAAATACCTGCATCAAATACCTTCAGAGTGCAAGAGCCCAGGCAGTTCACAGTCTAAACAGATAAAACAGGAACAGGAGGGGACAAGCAGAGTGTGATATGTTAGGGAAGGGAAGAAGGTACTAGTTGGGAGAGTGGAGCTCGTTAGGAGAGAACTGGAAGATACTGAAGAAAGAGAAGAATGATCTTGAAGGTCTTTTCCAACCATCATGATTCTATGATTCTACAAAAGAGGTTCTGACAGGGGCAGTGAGAAACAGATCAGGAAAGGAATGAAGATAGGGTGACTGAGCTTAACCAACACAGAGGCAGCAAATGCCTGCATGAGGCAGAGAAATCCAATTACAGTTGCAAAAAGTCCTTCAGCGTTACACACACCCCTGCTTTAAGAGCCCTCAGCATCATCCTATCATCTGGATTCCCCTCAGTGGCTTTGGTGGCATTAGGCCAGTGGGAAAGAGTGAATATGGACCAGGTTTAATACCTCACTAAGCAAATTCATCTTTAGCTCATGGATCTAATGGTCAGAAGAGACTATCAGAGCAGCTTCACTCAGTCATTTCATGATGAAAGACAAAGAAACTCACCTGGTTACCCCTGAGCAGGCACAAACAACCCATCTTGGACCACTATCCAGAAAGGTGCTGAGACTTGCTACGAAGGTATCAAGAGATGATGCTGAATCCATCATGCCCTTTGGTCATTCATTCCCCTCAATAATCCTCTTTATTTAAAAAAAATAAGTTTCACATCTGAGTTCTTTATAATAAATTTGTTACTCTCATAAATATCAAATTGCAATCCCTGAAGCTAGATGTTAAATACAGTTCTGTGACCAAAAAAAAAAAAAAAGTGGGAGAAAAAGAAATCTTGGATAAACAGCAAGCATTGTGACATTTGACCAGGTAGCCACATCTGGATGAGAACATGAATTTCAATGATGTGGACACATTCTTTTGGACCAAGTTTTCTGCCAATGTTATGCAACCCTATCGTGTACCTTGCACTTATCTTCACAAAGAGACAATGAGGTGTCTGTGAGCACAGAATGCCACAGCAGGCCAAGAGTACCCAGTCAGTGTCAAGGATGTGTCCTCACCCTCAAACAAGCAATAGATTAAGTTCAAATTTTGCCTTGTATGAGTCAGATCCTCAGCCTCTGCCTTTATACCCAATGCATTAACTAGGGTGTTAATATCTGCCCTGGGACAGGTCAGGACATTCTATTACTCTGCAATTATTCGTGGTGAGAGAACTTTAGCTTTTTCCTATGAAGACCTGAGAATGCCATTTTCTGCCCAGTTGACTTGTTTCATGGAACATCAAGAAACTGCCCATTTAGTAGACAGACCCAGGCAATAACAACCAGAATGTGGGCAGAAAAAGGACTGTTTATTTTCCTTTAAACGGTAATAAATCAAATTTATCTTTACACATAAATGTGGTGCAACAAAGCTCACAAGAGCTTGGGCCAGCAGGAATATCAAAAAAATAATTGCATAAAAAATAGAAAAAAAGAGGTGTCAACCACAATGCCTGAACACGACAGCAATAGGAACTCATGAAAAACAGCTAGCCAAACATAGATTGTTTTTAATGCTAACTGTCCAGTGAAGATATTTTGCAGTATTGAAAGTCAGTGAATTTTTTGTTTGTTTGTTTTGTTTTAGAAAATATTAATACTTTCATTGCAAATATTTTAAGAATAGCCATATACCTAATGCTTTGCTACCACCCCTTGGACTTTTCAATGGCCGTAAGATGACAGAAATGGCAATGCTTCAGTTGATATTAAATATTTGGGGTCTTTTTGACTGCCACTGACAATAACAAAAACAGTTTTTATATGGCAATAATCTAATCAGCTCTTTTCATTACTAATATTAGAAGCATCAAAATTACATTATTAGCCGAAGAATTCCATAGTGGAAATGGAAGATAAGCCATGAACTGTAGACCAGAATGTGAAGGATTTGTAGCTAAGGAAGAGAAGAGCAATGTCTGTATTTTTTCAAATGTATTTTATTTACAGGAGTTTATAAAAAGAATTAATAACAGTCAAGACTCAAACCTTATCTCCCTAAAGAGCAACAACTCTTCTAAAAAGAAAAAAGAGAAGCTTTCAACTTCACCATAAAGTAAAATAAATAACTGTATTTTTGGCCAGGAAGGAGAACAAGTATTTGCAAGGATTTGGATCATATTTTAAGTTATCTTTGACTTTAAATGAAGATGTGTCTAGAAATAATGCTGGGTATTATCTTCCACCTGGAACTGAAACTGAAATTGCCTCTTTCTGCACAGAAGGACCCTTCCACAGTGCTATATACTGTATCTATTCATTAACAGATATGTCAAGCTCTGCTGATAATTACCAATCCACTCTACATAAACATTGGCCATTCCTCATTAAATTTATTTAAAACACCTTTTTAGTGAATGCCATTCTGAAATGTCTGGTATCTTTTTCTTAGTGTTACAATGTTTCTGCAGTAGAAGACTGATTTTGCTGCAAAATGGCCCACCACCTCCCAGGCCCCACACTTGTACATTAGGCTGCACAGACTCAAGGCATCGCTTGAGTATGGGAAAAACTGAATTATATTGCACAGAGGAAGAAGGATGGACCACCACAAGCTTACTGCTGCCCAGGAAAGGTGAGAAGGTAAGATGAGGCTGTAAGCCTGGCACAGAGCCCTGAGAACTGGGGTTTGTGCTCAGAGAAAAGCCACAGTGTGCAATAGTAATCCTGATGCTGCTGGGAGGGAGCAGCTTCCCTTGCACACCTGCTGGCCATATCCACAGCAGTAGCACCAGCTGCCAGGATGGCAAATCAAAGTTCTGGTGCTTTGTTCCTCGGGCTTGGAAAAGCACATGGCAAGTGCATACAAGGGTTGCACAAAAGAATATTGGCTGGCTTGTGAAAGAGGGGAGGATGGGAAGAAATATTGCTTAGATCTTCTCCAGCCCACACTTCTTTATTCTCAATATCTACAATTTTGCAAACAACTCAGAAAGATACATATCAAACAACTCAAACGAAGGAGTATTTTTAATATGAAATGTAATTTAGATAAAATTTTGCCAATTCTACTGAAAAATAAATCTGGTCTAATTCTGCAAGAATTCATCCTAAGTGTTATAAAGACTTCCACAAGTATCTTGAGGATCTGTATGTAGGGCTGATACTATTTGTGAAATGCTTTCAGGGAATGCAAGGAGTCAGAAATCTAAAGGTTGAATCTGTTCCCCCTGGAAACCACAAAAAATGCCCTGATAAGGAAGGACTGTTCTGACTGTTATATAACAATATGTATAATGGATGAGGCTTTCCAGGGGCGGGAGTTCAGGTGCCAAAAACTGATGCACACAAAATCATTAGTCACATCTGAAGTCTTTGGCAGGTTCCCTAACTATATGGAACCACTCCATAGCTATACAACTCACAAGCCTGAATGCTACAGACTTAATGGTCTGTTCCTGAGCAGATATATGATTTGTTTTTGTTGAGTTATTGAGTTTGTTGATGGCTTTTTGGAGCAGAATGGGTCTGAATGAAAAAGGGAAGGTGATTCACAGAAAAATGACTTAGTTGACCAATATACCTCTCTGCACTATATTGCTGGCTGCCACTGTTCTATCTCTTTACAGAGAACTTGGAAAGGTATTTCCTTCCTGTCTCTTTTCCTCTCACTTCACCATCAGTGGCTGTTGGGGTGCTGTTCTTCCGAATGGCCAACGAAGGCTTGAAAGCATTTTAGGAATAAGAACAGAGGAAGAGTAATAAGTCTGGTCAACTTTTGCTGGAGCATTTCAGGGTCATAACTATTGTAGATACATCACACCAATATAGAAGAGGTTGCTGCACTAAGCCTTTAACCAATTTGTCCTTTGTCAGAAGTAGTCATTGGTCTTCAAAGTAAAATGGATATGAAATGAATGAAGAATTTGACATTTTCTCCTTGCTCATTGTCAATCTCTTCACTCTTGTAAGGTCAGCAACTTACTATTCTGTAGTCAATATACCTCCTCCTTTAAATTGTTACCAAAAACAAAGGATAAAGAAAGGAATTGCCTCTCTTTTTTAATGCCAGCTGCTTTTAGAGCATGAGGCTTAGCTTCAAGATAAAAAAGATGCCCAAGCATAATGGGCATCAAGAGCAAAGATACATATGAGAACAGCTTCCACTCAGTATTTTGGCTTCATTAAATATGACTCTTCTTCAGCATTCATGCCAGGGGACTGTGGCAATAGCGTCTTCTCAGACACTGAGACACCACTGTATGTCCATCAGATACTGCAAGGGCAAAGAGGACATCCTGAGATACAATGACAGGAATACATAAAGAAGAGTGGCAAGATTAGAACTACAGTCCTGCAATAGGAAGCTGCCTGCTGTGTGACTTAAAAAGAAGGTGCAGCAGATAAGCAGAAAGCTGCTTTGGACAGCAATGAGGTGCCTCACCTGAGCTGACAGCAGTGCACTCCTACACTGTTGTCAGGCAGAAGAAGCAAGGCAGAATTGGTGCTTTGAGGCACTCAAGCTATGCTTCATCCCCATAATAATTCTCTTTTCACACTCAGCCCTTTCAGTGTAAAGGCATCTCTCCCTGAAATAACTCTGTGGTGCCTTCATCAAGCACCACATCAAGGTGTCCAGCAGCAAACTCACGCTAAGTAGCCCAAGTACCTGTACAATGTGGTTGGGTCTCCTGTAGTGCGTACTCAGACCTCGGGTCTTTGAAGCGTTTCACTTTGTGCAAATCAGCACGGGCTGATTTGAATAAAAAGGGAAGCTTGACATGCTATAGAGACAGGGGATGAAGAGGAAAAGTTTGGAACTGTCTATAAACAGGTATGCCGTAAATCCTATCAGACATTGCTGTTCATTCATTACGGACTTCCTAGTGCATTTTCCCAGTGTTTCTCTAGGCACAAACACTGTTTTCCTCATGACTAGTACAAAACTAAGTTTGGCTTCTCTCTACATGCCTCTGAACATCCACAGATAAAAACATTTTATCGTAGCACACAAAATGTGTTATGTTTGCATGGCCCATTTTGCAGTCAACACAAAAATCAGTTCAGCACAACTGATAAAAAGACCAGCCTATTCGCATTTGGTTCGCACCTACCCCATGTAAAGGAAATCCAAGGGGCTTTGCAGAGAACAGCAATGTGCAGTGCATTGGCACTAAGAGACGATGTTAACAAAATACAGAAATGCTCTGGAAAAACCTTCCCCATGGGTCTCCTCCTCCCTCACTCACAGTGAACTAAGCAACGACATGATCAGCCCCAGGTACTCTAATGGTACAGACCTTGCAAGGATGTCAAGCTTCACATATCTTTCATGATTTGTGCATTTGACAGGCATGTCACCTCTCCACAAAACTCAGACACAATCTCAGGCATTGAAAAGGGATTGAAAACCATTTGGCTTAGGTACCAAATTGCCAGTCAGGAGAACACGACTTCAGTATTCACCTCTTCCCCAGGCAGCCCTTGATATTTTGCAATTTGCAAGCTTTACTACAGGGCTTTTCACACTTGCCTGGGAAAAGAAGTCAGGGCTTCATCATGGCAGGTCGAATCTAACGCTCTCTGTCACAGTGACTTTCAGAATGAAAGTATCCAGCCTGTGGTGATTCTCCTGTACAAAATCAATGCTTTCACCGCAGTCTGCTCAGCAAATCAAGAGAAATTGGGCCAATATCTCATTTTGTTTTAAAAGCCCTTTAGAACTCACTCGTACAGCAAGTAATAGGTTGGTATGTAGTGGCTGCTTCTACATGCAGGTTATTTATTCTTGGAATGCAAAAAACAGGGAGCTGTGATAATGATCCCCATTTAAGTAGCACTTACTGGATGCAGCTGCAGCTAAATGTCTCAGCTTTTATTTAAAAAAAAACTTCAAAAATTACTATTTACAAGGAGAGCTAAACACCTCACATATCAGAGCACAGCCAGTAAATCAACCACATAACAAATTAAAAATACATCTACAAATCACTAATTGTTTTCCAAATGACATGTTCAGAGCCCTAATATGAAATGAGTTTTATTGGCCTAAACCTGCGCATCTCATTCATATTTCTATTGGCACTGACCAAGATTAGGTGAGCAAACAGGTAAGGGAGAAAGGGGTGGATAAAGTATTGCATGGATTACTCAAAACACAGCAGCTGGTTAGATCTTTGTTAATCCAAGCCGTAGAACCTGGGAGCATCCCAGCTATACAGAGACATTCACTTAGGCTGGCAGTGGATACTTCTCCTCTTCTCAGTCCTGGGGAGGCCACAGCTGGAGCGCTGTGTTGAGTCCTGGGCTCTCCAGGACAAGAAAAGCATGGGTTTACAGAAGAAAGCCCAGAAAAGGGCCACAAATGACTAAGAGATGGGAGATGGCCTGTGAGGAGAGGCTGGGAGAGCTAAGATTGTTCAGTCTGGAAAAGAGAAGGCTCCAGGGGATCTTACCCATGTTTCAAATATCTGATGAGCAGATGTTAAAAGGATGGAGCTGGGCTCTTCTCATTGGCCCCCGGTTACAGGATGAAAGGCAATGGGCATAAAGTGAAAGACAGGAAATTCCAGTTGATCACAATAAAACACTTTTTTACTGTGAGAGTGGTTGAATGCTGAAACCTGTTGTGCAGTTTTCAACCTTGGAGACACTTAAAGGCCAACTCGACATGGTCCTGGCATAGCAGGGCAACCTGCTTCAGCTGACCTGGTAAGCAAGGTGATTGAGCCAGATAATCTCCAGTTATGCCTTCCAACCATGACTATTTTGTGATATTAGATGATTACATATCTAGCCATTCAATAGAAATGAAAGTATTGGTGCATGCCCCAATCATGCTGTGAATCTCACTCAGGAGACAGCTCCACCATTTTTCAGCTGGGCCATTCAGTAGAGAACATCTACATAAGAAATGCATGTGCCCTGTGGTATGTCTCCACTGCAGACCCATAGCAAGCCTGCAGCCGTGCTCTGGGCACCTCTGAGCTACTGTCCTCAGTAGTCCAGGTTAAGCACGAAGCAGCTGAAGCCTACAACAGGTCTTCCAGTCGTGTGCTGGCAAAGCTCCAGTGAAAAATAGTGGAAACAGAGGCACAGTGCTAGCATCCAGACTGGCACGACACTACAGAATGGAGCAATCACCAACAGGACTTGACTGGTCTAGATGTGAACAGTCTTGACATTCCCATTTTCCTCAATGATTCATAAAGCTAGCTGTCCCTTGACATCATACACATTTTTGGAGAATACATTAAGGATTTTATCAACATTGTCTACTATCCAAGAAAATCCTTGAGAAGGTTTGCCCCCCTTGTAAGCAAGGAACACAAAGAGTAAAATATTTGCACAAACCAAGTAAAGCCAGAGGTATGGAAAATTCTGGTATTCAAAAAAAATTCTGAAAGGGAACAAAATTTGTTTTAAAAACTTAATATGAAAAGCTGTTCTGAAAAAAGAAATGTATGAGGGGAAGGAAACATTCTTCACTGTTGCCACCCTACCCTGCTTGGAAGCATTTATTGCCTCCAGGTCCATATTATTTCCTAGATTTAAACTAGTCTTTAATGCATTTCCAGGCCTTGTGCTCTGGGGCCAGGCTTCTTGGCTAGCTGCCAAGAAGCCTGCTAGCAGAGCCTTGGTTCTCAGCGCTCCCTCAGGGACTGATTCTGGAAATATGCAGATTCTTTATTCTGAAGTGGTGTGCAGACTACTGCAAGCATCCAAGAGCTTGGATATCCTGCTGGAGATAACAACCCAGAAAAGAACCTCAGAAATGACTGGAGCTACGAAAAAAAAAAAAAGGAAGCTTTCCTTGCCAGTCCCCCTTTAAACACGGGAAAAGGGAACNTTCTTGGCTCACAAAGCTGCTAGAAGGCTAGAGCCTTGGTTCTCAGCGCTCCCTCAGGGACTGATTCTGGAAATATGCAGATTCTTTATTCTGAAATGGTGTGCAGACTACTGCAAGCATCCAAGAGCTTGGATATCCTGCTGGAGATAACAACCCAGAAAAGAACCTCAGAAATGACTGGAGCTACGAAAAAAAAATAAGGAAAGCTTTCCTTGCAGTGAAAGACATCTTAATATGCATAGTTCATCTAAGAGAAGGCTAAAAGGTGGCTTGATCACAATTTATAAAAGTCTACACAGAAACGCAGATGGATATCCTGTCTTTTTTTCCTCCCAGGTATTAACGAACCAGCAGAGGGAAACTGAAGCTAGACAGATTCAGATTAGAAATGAGGTGTGAATTTTTAACAGTGAAGATAATTAATCATTAGAACAGCTTACTCAGGGGTGTGTAGTATTCTTCATTTCTTCATCACTTCAAGTCTTTAAATAGATACTGGTTTTCTTCTTAAGAAGATATACTAGGTCTCAAACAGGAGACAGGGGCCTGATGCAGAACTGTTGACCAAGGGTTTTTTTTTTCTACTGCCTTGGGCAAGTAATATAGGCTAAATAACTATAATGTACTATATGGGATAAAAAATCTCTGGAGTATATGCACACTGTCTAACCTTGGACATTTAGCTGATGTTTCTAGTTTCATTCTACAGCCAAAATAGACAGCAAATATTCTCCAGATAATTCAAATTACAGCAGGGGCCCAGCTTACATGCTCTGATTTGCCATTTTGCACTGCTTTTCCTAAGACTGGTAGTAACCAAACAAGTTACAATCTCCAGCAAAGTTACAGTTCCAGCAAACTATATCTTCAACATGTTGTATCTCCAGAAAACTGTAGAGCAGCAGGTAATTAGAAAAGTGGCATAAAGTCAGCCATATGTAGCTCATAAGGGAAAAAAAAGGAAAACTACAGGCAAATGATCCATTTCATAACTGTAGCTTTTGGACAGCCATAGATGTTTGGTCAATTTTCAGTTGTTGCAAACTGGAATATATCAAGTCTGGAACCTTTCCATCCATTGGGGCACAGCAGAGCTAAGAAGTGCCTGGAGAAATAGCCCAAATGATGCTAACCTGGGTTTTATCTTTTTTTTCATTGAGACAAATTAGAAGAGCTGACATACAGGCGTTTCCCAGGCCCTGTATCTTTGGGAAGACAGTCAGCCCCAGCACTGAGAGCTTCTCTTCCTCAGCACCATCCTCAGCTAACGCTGTGGCTCCCTGCCCCTCTCCTCTATCACAGGAGCACAAGAATCTCAGACCTCCATCATCTCAGCCCTCCTCCCGCTCTGGAATTGGTGCTGAGGCAGACCCAGGAAGAAAGCAGCAAGCTGGGGCAGCTGCAGCCCTCCTCTACCCGCTCTCTCTCCAGGCAATCCTGTTGACTCATATAGTTGCGGAGCACTGACAGAGGAGTCCTCCTGAACCCAGGCTCTGCTTCACAGCCCAGCTTGGGGTTGGGTTCCCCTCACTGCCAGGGAATCACAGCCATCCATTTCACTGGCCTGGATCATGAGTCATTACCCTTTTCCAGTTACTTCTGCTGTAGAAGAAAGGAATTTCTTATGACCTCTCTCACATGCAGCTGTATTCATCAGATAGCTCATACACATGGTTTTGGTGGTAAGTTTTCCTCTGAAATCTTCATATTTTTTGAAGAACAGTAACTTCTTATAGATCTTTACAAATATTTGTCTTTTCTTTGAAAAAAAAAAAATACTGGAAAGTCTTGAACATCAGCCTTAAAATATTTATCAAAACCAGAAAGTGATTCATAACCAGATTCATGATCTCTGTGAAATCTGATTTCCGGATCTTGAATCAAGAGACAATGTTTCTTAGCCAAAACACACAATTTGAGGTATAAAATCTTTGATGCTTGAGGTAGGATGGTGCAACATTTTATTTCTATAACAAAGACCAGTACTATGACTACCAGCAGCCTAATCACCTTGCTTGTACACAGAGGTTATAGAAGACTAATTTGTGTAATTATACATGAAGCGCTGAAAAATTAGGTGCTTGGCAATTACAAGATGGAAAAACACACACCTTATTCTACAGGAGTTAACTTCACAGAGCATACATATTCATTTGATGATATGAGCCTTCACTTTTTCCTCTTCACAGTTTTGGAAAATTGCTTATAACCGCCTTATAAGCTACTTTTATTTTCATCATTCTTTCCAAAATATTTATGATATAAGCATGGCACCTACAGCATCCCATTTTGCCACAAGTGTCTTGGATAGATGAGATGTACCAGGATATCAGTTTATTGTGACAGAAAATATATTTGTGTGAAAATGCATGTTTACATGTGTGCAAATGCATATGTATAAATTTATATATTACATATATATGCATAAATAATATAAAAATTATATTAATAATAGAAATAATATATATGCATACGTATATGTTTATCTATATAAATGGTTCCATTTAGATTTGGACAGAGATGTGACCCTGTATGCGACTATATTCTGACTAAAAATGAGTTTCAGAAACTTAGTTGTTAACACATGGAATAGGTACATACTACTTATGTGCTGTTCATCTGCAATACCTATTTATGGATTTCAACATGTCTCTGAAGCCAGCACTCAAGGAAGCAGCTACAGAGAGTTGGAAGGCTTAAGAAAAACAGCCTAACCTGACAAACTCGAACAAATTTGTGGTGACTCATTGTCTGACACATGAGCAGAATCCATCATAAGATCAGTCAGCAAGGAGGGTTTCCCACCTCTTCATCAACCACATATATGAACCACAGATTAATACTAACTGATCTGTGTAGTTATAGGGGCTTTAGAATGATACCAGGAAAAAAAAAAGGATGGTGCAACATTTTTCCACTCTTTCCAATCCAGTTGGCAGTATAGTCTTCAAGCAACACAGACACAGCCAACATTTAACCATGCCCTTTAAGCCGTTTGCATGTAGAAATAGTGCATGACTCACAAAACAGGGTATTCTCAGCTGAGACAGCAGCATCTGAGTCAGCAGCAAGCAGGCAAATGTCTGCTGGTAAAGGTGATAAAAAGGTTCAAGTAGACTGATAATTTCAAGTGAAGGAGGAGTTGATAATGAGTTTGGCTCACCAACTTGGGCCAAATAGTTTGGCTAGAGAAGCTGCAAGAGATCCTCCTGGTGCTGCAACTAATCACCGGAAAAGTAGGTGTATGTTCAACTGCTTCATTAATCCTAGCACATATATGCTTCCAAAAGCAAGCTGTTCCCTTGAAAAAAAAGGAAGTGACACATGATGTACTGTTGCACATGAATTCTTCTGTTTTTCTTAAAAACAGTCATTAAGTAACAAAACAGCTTTTGCTGTTTATGGACTCTAAGCAGAACATGTCATTTGTTAAAACTTATTCCAAGTTCTCTATAAATGATACTTGTGGGTCAAAAGAGCAACATTCTCCAATGATCTTTTGGTGCAAAAGGAAATGTCTGAATTGACTCAGATCCAGCGTGGATGAGTCCACATAGAGGTCCCGATGTCTGCTGCTGTCATGAGAGTGGGACTGGCACTTTGCAATAACAGAGCCAGCAGGAGACAGAGGTAGCTCCGAGGCAAGGTCCTGGGATACCACATCTTTCTCTATGGCCCTGATAGCCAGCCAGAACAAGCCTCACAGGAAAACGTGATGGCTGGATGTTGAGGAAGGTCCACCTGTTGGTGCATCATTCTGTGAACTAGGAATGTTGACAATAGAAAATGAACACAGTGAAGGTCTAAAGAAACCACACTAGAGAGGACATACTCTAGTTCTGACTTCCTCTCTACTTTGTGAGGATTTCACAATATGGCGTGTCCACTTCTGACACTACTTTCTGCAATGGAAATTTACTTACCTACTACCCATTAACACTGAAAAAAGATCCCACCAAAACACTCAGTGTAAATGTAACACGTTACACACACACAGTAAGAAGAAATAGGCTGTAAGGATGCTGCTAATTTTTATTTCCCCTCACCTAGGAATGGACACGGCACTTACTTGACACTAACACTGATGGAGGGAAAAAGAAAATGTTTAGTTTGCCTCAGGAAAGATAAAGTGAAAGATCTCCAGAATGAAAAGACTGAAACATGAGAGGAGCTCTGTTCCACTTTTGCCAGTATCTAAAATCAAGAGTGTTAGAGAGCAAACTACTGAGCTGGATGACCATGACTCTAGAAATCGAGGAGATTCAGATTAACTGGTAAAAGATGGATTAAAGCCATCTGCACTGGGAACCGAGAGGGACCAGCACATAACTCATGGGTGTGAAGTTTGACATATTTCTTATAGGATGAAGCTGAAGGTAACCGCTGTATGCCTGGGTATGGTCTGAAGGCACACAGGGTGTCTTAAGGTAATAAACCTGCTGGAATAGCAGAGGATTGTTATTTGGAGTGCAGAAAGACAAAAAAAAAAAGTACAATTTCAACAATGCTGCTTTTTGGAAACAGTCACTGGTACAAGCTGTTTTCCAGACAGACTGGATAGTATCTCAGACAGGACTATATGGCATGGGCCAAACCAGTTGTTAGGCAATATGCTGTCATTTAAGTAGCATGGGCAATCAGAGAACCAAACTCAAAGAAGCTCTTTGGTTGTGTTTTATTTAGCAGCATATTTTCAGTCAGTATAGATAGAAGTTTGCATCTTCCCTTGGCTGAGTGATCACATCCCTGAAACATAACTAGTCCAGAAAGAGAAAAGAAGAGGTCTCAACTCCCCTTTTCCTAACTCTTTGTGTATTGGTTGGGCCTGTCCCTGCAGAAAGCTATTTCCTCGCTAAATTTGACCAAAAAATCAGAAAAGACAATACAGAGGTACCATAAAACGATATTTTGCTGACTGTAATACAGCCCTTTTAGTCCCTTGAGTCATTTTATAGGACTATAATAAGAAAAGAACTCCCTGAAACTGCGATATTGTCATTAGATAGCACATTGAGATATTGCACTGAGATGCCTTCTTCTCACCAAATGGCATTCTTGTGAATTTCTGAGAGGGCAAGAAAACTCCCAGCTGTCTGGAAAACTGATAGAGTTGTCAGAGCCGCCCATCTGGACTTGGAATTCTCTTGGTCAAGTATTTTGAGCTCTGTGAATAAAAGTCACAATGCAGATGACAAATACATACCGTTCACTACTTCTGCCACATGTCATCCCTGGGACTGCTAGGAAGATTGCTCTTTTAATCATTGATGACTGAATCTTCCTACCAGGGCAGAGCGAATTCAGCGTTAGAGCTGAGAGATATTTGTAACCTACTCTGTTATATATCACACGTCTAGAATAAAAGGGGGGCAGAGGAAGAAGTGCTTTGCTGCTCAGAGATCCCTTAGACTTCTGAACACCATAGGGGGTATGCAGGATTGAAAAGGAAAGATCTGACCGTAAGCCTGAACACCCTGGATTTCTTCGGTTTTTCTAATCTTTAACTGTATTTGATCACGAAGAAAGCTATTTCACAGTCTCTCAGTGCCATTACTCTGGTGCGTGTAACCTGCAACCATCAGGAGTAATACATCCCACTTGCCCACACAGCAGGATAGTTAATGAAAGCAAAGTGAGTTGGATTCCTCAGCTCTGTCCAGATGCTGAAGCTCACACCAGCTGCCTCTCCTCCTTCCCACTGGCTGCAACAGAGGACTCCTTTTCTACAAAGCAACATCAGCACAGCAAGTAAAATAGGAGTGGGGGCGGGAGGAGAGGAAATGCCTCAGGCTCTGTGAGGTTTTTAAGCTACAGCTGCACTTCTAAGCTCGGGAAAACCACAATGCCAGAGAAAGCCCCAGGAGAACTGAGGGAGCAGAACCAAGGAGCCGCTTTAGGAGAGGATTCATCACTCGTTCATTCTCTGGACATTTTTTCTAATTTTAGCTAACTGTCACCCAAGTCAAGTGTTTCAGTGGCATTTTTGCTGTTAATTGGCTGTTTCAATGAGATGAGAATCCAACTGGTAGTACTGCAAATTATAATATTATGCACACTTTGAATCTGTGCCTAATACTTGGGAAATATAACAGAATGACAGCTTTGCATCAGAAAACATAATTTACATTTTCTTATTTGTGGGGCTGTGTAGTAATATTTGAAATTTTCCGTCTCGTGTATGTGTTACCATGCCTAGCACTTGGACTTTGCATTGCTCTCTTGTACTGTGTGCTCTTCAGAGGCTAATAACACAGCACATAAATGAACTACACTCTAGAGTAGCTTCAGATTGTAATGCCATCCCCCAGAAACGAAGTATTGTACTGCGATATCACAGGACTGATAAGCTTCCTGAAAATCCAAGTCAGGGTTTCCACAGAACATCTGTAAAACAAAGCTCACAGGTAGACAACCCCAAGACAGGAAGCATTTCCAGAGTCTCCAGCCCCAGGAGGTGGGAGCCAGGTCAGCATCTGGGGCTCTCTGCCTTGGGAGCAGGAGCCCCAGAGTGCCGGGAGCCCAGGCTCAACTACGGCCACGGGCAGCTGTTGGATGACAGCAAACTGACAAGGCTGTCACCTGCTCTGAGCAGCTGTCAGCATGAGTAAATTTCACTCATTTTAGAAGCATCTGCTTTTTAAAATATTAATTTCTCGGAATTTCTGGTGCACAGGACATTCTGAGACTACCTTGGTGCAGTCTAGATCTAAAGGTAACTGTTCTTCAGAAACATGAGCCAGAAGTCCAAATCTTCACTGAGACCTACATGCCACAAATCTCATTTATGTTTGGGCTTGGCAAAATTTTGAAATATTACCTAATTTGTGGGAAGTGCAGATAACTATTTGGTCAGGAAAGGAAAAAACAAGAATCCTAGATATTAAGTGTCATTTTTCAAACGAAACACAAAACACTTCTATTCAAAATTATATTTCTATTTTAATATAGACCTTTAAAAATGAAACAGGATATTCTACGTGAGCTGAGTGATATAAGGACTTTGAACCTTTTCTGATCAGCCTCTTTAGTCACCCTCTCTGACTTGAGTGATTACATTTTGCCACATATCCAAAGATATATAAACCCCTGCAAACACACATGGCCATGTGCTTCATGCAGTTGACTGCCATCCTTCTGCACACATCTGCTTATCATTTTCTGGTCCTCCTTCCCTGATCCAAGCTCATGCTTTTTTGCTTAGTTTCTTCTGACAAGCTGAAGCTTTTATTCAAGCCAAAATTTCTCAAAACATCCATTTCAGAAGGACAAGAGTGAAAAAAAATCAGTTTTTCAGTACATTCCGTTAATAGAAAAAGATATTCACACTATTCTTTTCAAAGACCTTTCTCTGTCCCACAGCTGGCTAAAATTAGACTCATAAGTATCCTTCTGTCAATATCTCTATTGCATGGAATCAGTTCAAGAGGAGAGTACTCAGAGGTGCTAATACAATAAGAAAAGCTACTGTGCAACAGGACCACAGAGACAGTGTTCAATATTTGCATTACTGTTCCAAGAAGAATTTTCAAATCATAGACCTTGAAATCTACTATTTGCGAATGAAATTGTTTTTCAGCATCCTGGGAGTATGGGGTCAAGAAAAAAGCTAAAGGCAGCCTTATAAATTATATGCATAAAATAAGCATCCCTCAAATGCTAAGCTGCTCTCCAGAGATTTTTTTTTTTAACAGCTTCATAGTCTGAATTTCTCAGTCTTGACTTTCAGATAGGGGGCAAACAGTTGCCATGAGTCACTTTTAGATTTCTTGGATTTACTGTTTATTCTTGGTGAATCTCATCTGCCCCACTGGGCTATTTGGAGGTCTTCCCATGAGATACTCCAGAGGTTGTCCCTGACCTTGCCAACCCCTTTTTGCCACTCTTCTCCTTCAAAGGCCAGATGAACAATGAGGCAGTTCTGTCTTACAGAGCTTCACGTTCTGCCAGGGCAGCAGAAAGGGGATGCCTAAGGTGTAAGGGATACAGGGAGTGCACTGGTGCAGTTTGACTGAGATGTACACTCAGTTCTGAATCTCCAGTCTGTAAGGGTTTTCACAACCAATTTGGATAAGATCTAATGCCAAAACTCACAAGACTCACTGCTCAGGCGCAACACAGGTATTTGCAGGTCTGTGTTGCAGGCACAGCAGGACAAGAGCTTCTGCTCTCAGGAGCTACAAGCAGAGCATGTACAGAACCAAGGACAGGGTATCTGGAAGGTTTAAAACGGCTTAGGCAGGCAGGAGGGTCACCAGAAGCACACTAGGCAAAGACATTCAGTAGAAGGGAAACTTTCTTAAATTAAATGAAAATTCACTAGCCTAGAGGTTGAAACAACTCTCAGGCCCAAGAATGCCCTGCTGTGTTACCACCAACTTTCTGTCTTAGGTAGACTCTCCATCACCCCACAGTAGTCTTTCCTTCAATTTAGTAAAAGAGTTAGCAAAAGCAAAACTAGAATTAAGCTATTTTATACGAGAGGCTAGAAAAAGACAGACATTTTACTGTGCCACAAGTGCTAATAGTCAATTTTGTAGGAAAAGGAAAAAGTATTGCTCTGTGGAGCAATAAGCTCTGTGGCTTTCTAGTCATTATCAGAGCTCATCTCCTCAGCAAAATAGCTGTGATTCATAGATGCATGCTCTCTATCGACATAAAAATTAGGCCTGGGAGCCTTTTATCCCCCTTTCTCACTCTTTAGTTCCCAGAAGCTGCATAAGTGAAGCACGCGGAGACCCGATTCCTCCTTCAAACAGCCTTACACCGTTCACTTCTGTCAAGATAGGCCTAAATTTCCCCCCTGGGAGGAAATGCATAAAGCCTACAATTTTCCTATCATACAGCCTGGTTTGCTTACCTTGCTCAGATTAGCTCCTCTATGGTTCATCAGAATGACTGAGTGAGCAATTTAGCCAAGCGAAGGCTTCTAGTTCGCAGCTACCCTAGAGCTTTGCTGAAAACTCAGCAAGTAAGGGTGAGAAGGAAGAGATGGGAGCCCTTCCAGAACAAACTGCCTTTCTGTCTAGTCCGCCTTCCCAGCTGCCAGATCTTTCATGGCATAATCAGTGTATGACATTATGGACAAAAGGAAACACTATAACTGACACAATCGAGATTTCCTGTTATTCACAGCTCCTAATTTCACACTATTTTTTCTCAGAGGAAGGTTAGTTCCTGCCACTCTTGAATTGTCACTGCAGGTAGTGTCGATAAATCACAGTAATTAGATAGAAAAGTAAGAGCTGAAGGAGGAAGAATCAGAGAACATGGTAGGAAGGGGACAACGTGTTTTCATTCACGAGAAAACATGGCTGTAAATCATCCAAGTAGCTGAATCAAGAGGTTCTTGTTATCCTTTCCAAGACAGTTCACTCAACACAGTCCTGCAGCCCTTGTTGGTGGGGACCGTCCCAGGGCCTTCTCGTGATTTCATGGAAGATGTGATCAGGTCCACAGGCTGCACCTGTCAGAGCTCAAGCCTCATTACACAGAATAGGATCCAAATAGGCATCTCAATTAATCACACTCATGTATTAGTAAGTAATTCATTAATTCAATAAATTGCTCCAGGCCATGGTATAATCAGTCATGTCAGAGATTATAACAAAATCACAAACCAAAATGTTAAACATGGGCCCATCCTTGCTGATTCATCATCAGTAGTAATCATTCATGGCAGAACAGGTATATACTTTATATACTTTAAGACAGCAGGCATGGAAAATTAATCACCTTAATTGTGCAGATTTCCTCTATCAGATCTGGTGATCGAGCAATATAAAAACTAAGCTGCATAAAATTCAGGAGCAGACCACCTCGTAAAAATAAACATTTTCAAGATCTCCTCACTGATAGCCAGTAAACTCTCTTTTTGATAAATGAAGGCTTTTATGTTCAGCAATACGTAATTCCTCATCCCCCTAATCCTCAAGCACAGAGCTGCGAATATACCAGAGAAGCTGAGATAAGCCACAGGCACAGCTGGAACTCTATGAACATACCCTAAACATACTCATCCTGCAGTGCTGATAACCTATCCTGCATATCTTCATCATCCTTGTTTTCCATTGTCTTTTTCTTTCCTAAATATGCCAATATACCATAGCTGAATCCCAATAAATAGGTTTCACTCATTTGGCAACATCTGCCTAATAATGACTGTATGGAAAGGCAGAAGTTCTACATCACAGAATCCAAAGAAATTGAGCTGAAAGGGACCTCTAGAGATCTTGGAACCCCCAATGTCCAATTAACTGTGCCTATCTCAGTGCTGACAGACGCCTGTCTAATTTCTTCTTGCAGATCAACATTATCATCCTCAGGCAATACATATCCATCATTCACTTCCTCTGTGTTTAGAAAGTTTCTTTTTCTTAATGTCTTCCTACAAACTAAGCTCATTACTTCTTGTCATGTCTACCACAGGCTCAGAAAAGAGACTGCTCTCTTGCTTCCCACGTAGCCTTTGTGTGTTTGAAGTTAGCTGTTCTCTTCCCAATCCATTTTCTCTGCTATACTCATGATTCAAACTGTGTGAAATGTTCTGGTTGCATTTCCATTCCCCATACAGGAAAAAAAAAATGCAGATTTAGATAGAGCAAGACTTTCTGTAGATTCGTTCTGGTGTCATTAAGTTGGTTAAGATAGCCAATATTAAATTAAAATTAGAAGCAAGAGAGAGCATGCTTAAAGCTACTTACTTACTCTAAACAAAACAGAACACATTCCTATTGACAGCTCATTAATTCTGTATTTTTTTAAGTCTAGAAGACAGAGAGAGAGATCAAACTACAGGGCAAGGAAGAAAATAATAGCTGATGTCACATCCTTCTGCAAATAAATTAAATTGTGAGGTATAGAGCATTATAGAGCACAACTTTATAGAGTTATAAAGGGCCAGAAAAAGGTACATTTATGAGGAGAAAGAATTGACTGAAAAACACAAAACTCAGTTGCTCACACGCACAAAAAAAAGGGCTCATTTTTTCTGCAAAAAATATGCCCATTCTTTGACCAGCTGTACTGCTGAAGTGAGTAGGCTTTTAGCATTGTTGCACAAACTTGCACATGCTCTTTAGAAGGTCATATTGTTTAGCTGGGCAGTTTGGGGTTACTGTGTCACTTTAACAATAAGACCATACCTGCATCTTGTAGGGCCAGGCCCAGATGTAAAACTCAACAGCTGGTCCATTGTAATGGGACTCACACTACACTGGTTACATTCACAGTGGAAACCTGAGATTGCTGTTTATGTAAACTGTCAATAACTAAGTGCACAGTTCTTTACATATTCAAGGCTGTTATATTTACAGATTAAACAGTTACACCTCATGTGAGCCATGTCCCACATGGTTAGGATTAATGTTTAATCAGGTAGTTTACAGCTATAATAGCAGGCATGGCTCTCAGAAGTGTACTACACATTCCACCTGTTCATAAATCAAATCCAGATTTTTCTGGTCTTTCATTACAACAGATGATTTTTGCTGTCAGAAGCAGCCTGAGACACCAAGGTCCTAATTCTGGAAAGTGCTGAATAATTCCAGTGAATTTCAAGAAAACCCAAACTTCTGCTGATATAATTCAGCATTAGCTCTTTGCAAGACTGAGTCCTTTTCCAAAAGGAAAAGGTCATAAGGACAACCATTTGTATGTGCTAGATTGCAGACAAGCCCAATGGATGTTAGATGTTTTCTTGCCCCTGTCTGCTACATCATCATTTTCTTCACACTGAGAATCAGTACACTAAAGGTAAGATTCATCACATGAAGCTGTCTAAGAGCCTGGTCTAAGCTCAGCGGGTCTTATCCCTGCGTAGTCAACTGAGATAGATGGGCACACTCCAGAGGGCAACTCATTCTGTCCTGAAACAGATGACAAAAATGCATGAAATGACTCCCCAAATGCCTATTTCAGTCTACACATCTAGCTTTGAGATGGTTTAGACTTAGCAATAGAATTTCTCTGAAAAAAAAATGTCTTTCCAAGCAAAAACTGGCTTTATTTGAAGTTCAACATTCCGTGCTTTGAACGGGGTGAAAGTAGTGTATATGGTATATACTGAGCAAGCAGTGTGTACCGTGCAGGTCAGGGCAGCTCTAAAGTCAGGAATGTCATGTGGGCAAATGTGGCAAATAAAGACTCAGTCCATATATCCAGATCATCTTCCAGATCATCAAGAGTGACTAAGTAAATATGAGGTTCCAAACCTAGGAAAAGATGTGTTTTTCAGGTTTCCTTTACTACTACGACTCAGGACTTTTTTCTTATACTTCAGAATCCACGTAATTCAGGCATTCAGATCTCCCAATATAAACAAAAGTTTTGCTGCTTCATGCAACTAACAATGATGTCATTAAGATCCAAGCAGGTCTGTGCCCTAGATGTTCCTCAATAACAGTGCAAAGTCACAAACACTGGTGACACGGCAGTCCGACGTAAAGGCCAGACGTAATATCACCAGTCTGTTATTTATCCCCTTGGGGAACCAGTCCACCTTACCTGTTGGTAACATGTCATATGCCAGATTTCTGTCCATCTTCTAACTTGCCCAGGTAGAAACAGGTAGAAAGGAGAGCCAGTTCCTATTTCTTCTTCCTGAGATGTGTCTGTGACATGAGTTTAACTAGCACCTATATTAGGTTTAGGGGGCAAATTTCAGATTTAGGACTGCTGTTTGCCTTTCACATGCTCTGTTGCTATTATTCAGGGTGAGTAAATGCATAGATCCATTTGACCTTGCTACCACAAAGCCCATGTCCTCAGCTGCAGATCTCTAACCAGACAGGTGGAACTCAAGAGTTATAGGAGTATTTCATACATTCATTCTGGAGTGGGGAGAGCAGAACTATCTTTTTGTGGGACTGTTCCGTTCACCAAAAAAGCTATTGAGTCTGCAGTCACCCAAGAACAACAAGCAACCATCAGTCTCAAATCACGGCACTCCAGGTTCTAACTAAAAATTTCCACCTCTGTTCTTGTGCTGTCATGGAGGTTAGACTAGTCAGGAAGGCAGATAAGGCACAAAACTGATGAAAAGCTGTCCTGAGTATAGATAAAAGCATATCTGGCCTTCTCTTCCCCAGTCACAGTGCTTTCCACTGGTGTGGTTTCTGAAGCCTGGGCAGCAGCTGAGGATGCAGACAGCCCTGCCAGAACCAGGCTGGTAAGAAGAAGCTGCCTTTGTTTGCTGTCAAAGCTTTCTGTCTCCTTTTTTGTAACACTACCCATTCAGTGGAAGCACTATGTCCAGGTGACATCTGGAGGACATCTGTACGTTGAAAAAACACAGAATAAACTGCTCTTGCAAATTTCATTATCACCAAAACGGTGACCGTAACAAGAGCCAGGACTTGCCAGAAATCCTGAGGTCAGAAAAAGCCCATCTATAAAGAAACTAATTACTTTAATAGAAACTTGTGGTTTTAAGGTTCAGAATTTATAATAAATAATATTCAAGAAAAACGCATGCTAAATGATCAGAGCATGATTATCTATAAGAAATTTACTGGCAATGTTTTGAGCTGTTAAGCATATTGAGATAAAATGTTCCAACAAGTGATTCTAGGACATCAATTATTTCATTTATATATGCTCTCTCTATATATTTATATTATATCTAAGGAATCTAATTCTAAATTCATCTGTGAAAGAAAGATAGTGTAAAGACCAGATAAGTTGCAAAACATCAATATTACAATGCAGAGTTTAAAAAAAAATCAGAACTGTTTTCAATGCCTTCAGAAAGAGCCTCCTTGGATCTAAAGCTATTTGATGTCAATGGGAAGGCTCCTTTAAGTAGTTTTTTGGAGGCTTAGAAACTCTTTGCAGTCATCAGAATCAAAAGCAAAGGCTTGCCTTTGGTCAGAAACAGCTTGGCAGAGTACAAAAGCTGTAATAAAATCAAAAGCAGGATGATCTTTTCTGAACAGAAAGAATTTTCTTCTGCCCTGTTTGGCCTTGGGCTCATGGGGAAAGACGGGTTCTGTGACCAGCAACACATTTTGGGGGCTGTATGTGTATGAGCAGCGCTCTGCACAGCGACCCAGAATGGGGCTAACCAGGAGGCTGTAGCCCCTCTAGGTTCGGTGGGAAAACCTCACCACCTTTTCCCATAAAAGTATTGCTAGTCACTCTCCAATCTGTTTCAGGTACATACAGCTGGGCCACAGGAACCTTTGGCTTTGTGGGTCGATACTAGTGTGTCTATATTTTGGTGTAAATACAGGTATTTTGTGGGAATCTGAAATGCAACAATGGAGGTAAATATTCAGAGCTGCATGAAATGATGGGAATTTTCTTCAATGGCCCACTGAAGCACAGGTCTCAGTAAAGCCATAGCTCTCAGGAAGAGCTATAGTTGTGTTGCTGAGATATTGGATTTACGCAATAGCAAATTTCTTAACAATCCTTTTTTTTTTTCTCAAATAAACTCATTCTCTGATTCTAGTTAATTAAAAGGACAGAAAAATAACTTTTCCTAGAGTAATTAGAGTTGCTCAAACTAATGGTCCAAGGAATTCCCCAATACTCAGATGCCCTCTTAATTGCAGCTGAGCAGCTATAATGGTAAAAGGCCGTTCCAGCTAACTAATGGCTGCAGGGGAGAGAGGCTGCAAGATTCATTCTTGCTAGAAAGCCTGCCAAGGCCAAGCATGGAGGGTGACAGCTGCATTCAGCACCATCTCCCCATTCTACAATAAAGTTGACAAATTAAATGACACATAAAATGAGAAATCTTGTTTGAATATTTGTGCAAAAATATGCCACAACTTACTTCTGGAAGGGAGCATACGGCTACCATTGAGGAAATGGCTGTATCAAGGGACAAAAGAAACCCCATATTTCAAAAGCAAAGGGTTGTCTTCTTCTATCTGTAGACATCTCTATTTGCATTAAATATGCACAACAAAGACCAGTTCTTCCCAGAGTACAAACACAGACCTAACTTTAAACAGATGACGTTAGTAGGATACCTTCTACATTAGACACATGTTTAAGCACCTTGTTAAACAGAAGTCTGAATTTTTAAATAATTTTATCACACAAGCAAACAGCAATAAAAAGAATTTGGGAAACAAATGATCATTGATTGCCCTTGTTATTTTCTAGATTTTGGGGATAAAACACTAATCGTCTCCCAGTTTAGGATTTAAAAGAATTCAGTTTTCAAAGTATTTTTTCAAAGGATCTTATAACCTGGCTACTTATTGTAACAGTTAAAGCCATTATCATAAATTGTCCAAAAAAGGTGGCCATATGAAAGCTGAACAGTTTTGAAAATATGCTATATATGTGCACAACTTTTGATTAATATCTTTATTCAAGGATAATATTGATATTATCAAATATACAAATATTCTTCTTCCATAATATCCACAAATTCTCATGTTAAAAGTATTCTGATGCATATGCATATGCATTTTTGAAAGCACGAGGAAGTAAGAACAGTGACCATCTTCCAGTATGTATGTAAGATCTAAAAATCAAATATTTATGCAGAGAGGTCTAACAGTTCTGGGCTTGCTACTTTAGATTCCTGCTTGGTAAATTTAAATTTGAATTTACCTAATTCAGTATTTAAATAAAATTATTTCAATTTATAATGAGGTTTTCATATCTAACAATATGTTTGGATGGGTGGGTTGGGTGTGCAGCTGTGTTGTCTATTTTGGGGGTCCCTGACACAACACTGACACAGTGGAGCAGTGCCATGGTGGATCACCATGATGGTCAGGGATTCCAGCACAGGACGTACAGGAGAGGCCGGGAGAGATGGGGCCATTCAGCCTAGGCAAGGGGAGACTCAGGCTGACCACTCTTACTGTGAATTTTTTTCCTTGCATCTAATCTTTGCAATTTATGTCCATTTCATTTTTTCATTTTACTCTACAGTGCTGAGAAGAACCTGCATCTGTCTTCTCTGTAACTCTCAGGGAAAAAAAAAAAGTTTCCTTTTACTGCTTTTGCTATAGAAAATGGTATTTTCCCTTACAACAAGAATACCTTTCCTTTAAAACCACTCTGTGTATGTATATATGTACATACATGATTCCCTCTCTAAAATTATAGAAGAGAAAAATATAAGCAAACATTACTCTGGACAACTGAGGAAGGCAATTAAACATAATCTTTGTGTTTCTACAACAGGATTATAATAAATCCATAACTAAGTTTCACGTACCTCCACCTAAGAATGCACTAACTTGTTCAACACTGTAATACTTTTATAAGTATCACAGGTTCAGTATATCTCACTTCTCATTTTCTTTAAACACACATGAGGAGAACTCAACTAAATATTTCCTATTCAACCAGCTCCTTCAGAGGCTTTTTCTCTGGTTTCCTCTGAACTGCAAACAGACTTAATAAACCCTTTGTTCAAAGCGAGAAGTACTCCTTAATACCTCAGAAAGCAATATAAAGAACAAGATTTTTGAAAGCATGAGGAAGTAAGAACAGTAATATGGGTGTCTGAGGGTCCAGCTATGCTAGGATTCTATCCATGAATAAAAATCCTCAGCAGCAGCCAAAAGCTGTTATCTAAAGGAGAGAAGCGTATAAGCTACTTTGCCTCAATATTCCTCCAGCTTCCAGCAATCTGCAGCTTTTGCACACCTTTTGAGCTAGAGTTTTAGCAGCCTTCCATAGATTTTTCTTCTATGAAACTTTCCAGCCTTTCCACACAAGTGTGTGGGTCTACACAAGCTTTTTGCATCTACCGTGTGCTATGGCAAGAAATTCCAGAGCATATCTGCATACTGCATGAGGAACTACTTCTTGTAGTTTGTGCTGAGCCTGCTGCATGCTGGTTTCACTGCAAGGTGTGTTGTACTTAAAAATTCAGTGAACAACAGAGTTCAAGTCTCTATTTCTGTCTTTTTTTTTAATTTCCTCTGATGTACACACATTTCTACACCTTTGTACAACCCGCTCTTTACTGAGAGTTCTAGCCTATTTAGGTGTTCTTGTGCAGAAACCATGCTGCCCTTCACTCTCCTTCTCTGCCTTGCAGTTCTGCCATGTCTTTTCTGAACTGCAGGAAGCAGAATGGCAAACAGTATTCAGAAACCAGGTGCACTGTGGACCCATACAGTAACTTAATAATGTTTTGATCTTTGCTCATTTTCAAATGCTTCTACAAAAAAGCACTGGACTGATGTTTTCATCAGGTTTTGTATCGGGACCCCATGACTCTGAACCTGTGGGCTGAGGGCCAGTCCAGTCCATCATTTTCATGTGAGAAGTTAAAATTGTTGATTTCTAATGTGCACTACTTCTGACAAAATTTCCATTTTTCTCTTTTTTATTGCCAAATCCCTCAGCCATGCACAAGCAGATCTCATCCTTACCAAACTGAAGAATTTAGAATCATTAATACAAGGTTTTCAGTAGCCAATATTCACCCACTTTTATAAGAGGATTTATAAAAATGCTGAACTGCATAGGCCCTAGGACATGTCACTTAGGAACTTTATTGCTAACCTCTCTTCGCTGGGAGAACTGTTTATTCTTACCCTTTGTCACCTACCTTTTACACAATTATTTACCATAGTTAGGGCCTTCTTTCTTACCACCCAGTTTCCTAAAGTAATTTTTGTCGAGGGAATTTTGCCAAAATTCCCTTCTGGAAATTCATGTAGATTAGGTCAACCAGCCCTCCTGCATCTATATGTCGAGAAGACCTAAGCAGGTATGCCTTCCCTTTACAAAAGGTAAGTCGACTTTTTCTAAAATTTTCCCCAGTCCTCTTAAAAATCAGCATTTTTTACTTTCTTACAAACCTCAGAAACCAAAGGGGGAGCAAGAGAGACTACACACCATAACTAGTAGTTTTATCCCTGAAGCTCTTCAGGATGCTAGAGGGGGGATATAATCTCACCCTGGTGACCTGCTATGGTTCATTTCATCCCTTTGTATCAAAACAATCACCCATATTCACCTAAATTTTGCTTGCCGTGAAGTCAGTATGAGTTTTAAACATCAATGCCAAAAAAATAATATTTAGATCGATACTTTTTGTTGTACAGAATATTTGCATAATTTCTATATTTGTTCTAACCCATTTTGTCACATTCTGTCACACCATTTCTGTAACTCTAAAGTTGTTAAGAGTTTAGCTAGAATCAAAGCCTATTACATTGAGAAGTTATTTAAAAATCTCACTTCTGCAGGAACAACGATTATGAACATGATGACTTTAGATGAGTTATACTGTTTCCATAAATATACCAATTGTCTAAACTAAAGCATCTGATCAAGTAGATTTGTTGTCATACATATACCTCTGTTCCTAAACCAGTGACCAAGTCCTAACTACATATTTTTGAGCTTGTTTTAAAGCACCCAGTTATCTGTAATTGTACATACCTTTATGATTGTTCAGTGAATGCAGTATAATCAAATGCCCAAACACAGCAGAAATTCAAAGCACAGATAAGCAATCAGTGAATTGTAGCTTATGTGGTAGTGTCATCCTGTGCAAGTCTGTAGCACACAAAGTACATGAAAAAAGATACCTCAGAAATTAGAATGCTTCTGCCCTTGGCACAGGCTTGTCTCACAGTTGCACATTTCAGCTGGCACACAGCAACTTACAATGTCTTGGTAATATGTTCCTGGGTGCACTTTCTCTAGCAAAAGCTCAGCGGCAGAACATGAAATGGTAACCAATAAACTAGTTTAATCCTATTATTTATTTTCTGCAGTAAGAAAATAAGAGTTTCACTGTTTTTAAGACTGAAAGTTTTTGTGCAACAACATGAAAATTTAAGACAGTCCATGTTTTCCTCTAGATTGAGGAAGAATGCACTTCCTTGTCTCTGGAATAATACTCGGGCTCAAAATATGTCTCTAATCTGTAACTCTGGCAGCAAGGACAGCCTTTTGTCATTACCCTAATGTTGTCAATTAGTTTCAGTTAATGCCAGATCCCTCTCATTAATGTCAAGAAAACATAAGCTCCTCTTCTTCTCTTGAATTCCCCTTGCAGAGACAGGTTTTGTCTGTAATGGAGTGTGCGCCCAAATCCAACCTATGAGAATTGCTATATCAAGGCTGTGATAAACAAATTGGCTGCATAACTACCCATGCTATTTAAGACCAGAGTGGGCAAAGAAAACAATTTTCAACACTGCCCTTTTCTAGCTCAGGGTAGGGACAGCAATAACTTTGTTGCACATTGTAAGTGTTACAATTCAATAAACATTTTTATTTTTGCTCTTGTAAATACCTTAATATAGCAATCTATACCTACCTTAGACTCAAAACTTAATTTTCAGCAAGTACAGCATGTGTGCCTATGCCTGCCCCGTTTCTCAGCCCATCTACAGTAATCCCGGCAGATCCACCCCCAGCAACCCGTCCACCTACCCAAGCCCACTGCTTCTCCTCACATTGCCTTTAACATCTCTCCCAGATGCAAATCCTTCCCACTGCTCAACAGAAAGCCTCACACCAGATTTGGCAGAAGTTTTTGTACATAAATTTAACTCAGAGAAGCCCCTGGTGTTGGGAGGATAGGGACACCATCTTTGCTTCTTCTGCACAGCAGAGGGAAAACTGAGATTATTAAAGTTTGGCTTTCACAGCTGATCAGAAGAGGGAAAAATAAATACAAGTGAAATGGCTTGTACAAAGCATTTAAGCTGCCTACCCACAGCATGTGCTCAGTATGCGTATTCAGGTCAGCATACTCTTTCCTGTGAGTCACATTCAGCTGTGCCTTAGCTGCATATTCTAGTCAGAGAGAGCTTAGCTGAAGTCTGTGCTGTGAGGAAGCTGATGGTGACCAAATTTGTTCTTTTGACTATTGTGACTCTGTATAATACTACCGAATTAAACTGTTTCTGTATGTCGCTCCCACCAAGCTAATGAAAGAGTTAAATTTCTAGTAATGTACCAAATAACCCAATTGCTATAGCATTAATAATACAATATGTAGGTTGGTGACAGCTCAGATTCAGCTACACAAGCATTAACTAGCTGAGCATTCTGCCGAGGGAAAAAGCCAAGGCTTCTTTTCCTAATGCCAGTTCTCCTGACTTTTCAAGTTCTTTATTATGGTTATCTCAGCTAGCAGCACGAGCAGCATTTCTGACTCTTTGGGAATGCGAAATTCCCCCCGACTGCGGGAATGTCTGAGGAGCTGTCTGTGTCCCCGCACAGAGCGCTCTGCCCTCAGGGGTGACGGCCCAGAACCTGCCCGTGGTTCTGGCACCGCGAGGACCTCCCTCACCCTCTGACTCGTGGAGGGCCCCAGCTCACGTGCCGCCTGGGACTCCACAGCCTCTCTCAAGAGAGTAACACCTATTCTGCCATGTCTTCAAGAGGAACAAAAGCTTCAACTACAGAAATCCCCAATGAAACGCCTAGCCTGCTCTAGTCCCACAAGCACTCCTGAGCATGCTTTGCCAAAAATTAGTTGCTTCTGTGAGTTTTATGGGTCTTTAGGCATGGTCCAGTCCTTCCCAAGCCCATGCCAAAGGTCTTCAGCATCCCTCATATTGCACCAGCACATTACATTAACATTTGTGCACCACAGTTAACAGAGTTTTTTTTTTTTTTTTACATTTCACAAGTACACTTAGTATTTCATATCAAAATGATGAATGGCATACAGCTTCAGAGCATGAGAAAGCTATGAATTTTCTTCTGCAACAAGTGGAAAAGTGGAAATGTCAGGAACAGCAAAACAGAATGAAGGGAAAGACCAGTCAGTCCCTTTACCAGTCTTTATTGTATACACAAACAGAAGAAACAGAATGACTCTGCACAGCAAGACAAAGTTTCTGCACTTCCCCGACCCAGGTCACAGAGTCCTTCAACCATTCCAGGAACAGCCTTCCTTGCTCCGGTATCTGTGTTTTTCCAATACGTACATCTAAATTCTTCTTTAGCTGGGGCCCTACATAGGGCTGTCGGCTGGAAATTAGGCTGCTGAGCTAATTTCCTGGACCTGCACACAGTTTGATTACAGAGACTGACCTGCCAGCTCCTTAAAGGACAGTTATACAAAGATGGGTTAACTGAGTCACTAAGGGAAACCAAAAAGCGAAGACAATGATGCCTCGTGCCCCCAAAATGATAGTAAAGTCTCAGCAATTTAATAGATTGTGGAATTGCTGGTAGAATGAAGGATGAGAGGGTAGGGCTTGGGAAAAGACACAAGGGTGACTTTTAATTGACAGTAGCACAATAACCAGGAAACTTCAGAAAAACAGGCTAAGATAGCAAAGATAGTGACTGGGCATGAAAGAACAGTTCCCAGAGGAGAATCTTTCACCAATACTCTCACCAACACTCTCGTTCCCTCGCTTCAGTAATGCAGAAGCCTTAAGCAGTATGCAACCACTGCACTTATCTTCAACGTTATTCATTTTTCTATTTAAATTAGAACCAGTTTCCAATCCCAAAGTGTTTTTTTTCACAGTGTTTCTTCTTGCTGCAAATCCTCTTGCTTTCCAGTGTTCTTTTTCAAGGGACCTTATTTCTGTCAGTGGCAAAGTTAGACGTAGGCCCTGTACATCCTTTCCCTCCATCCTCATCTTTTCTGAGCTTGAAGCTCAGTCTTGCCAGCCTCAGTGGCGGAGGGCTGGGCTTGACAAATTCTCAGGCAGGGTCCATTCACTTTTAAAGTCCTTGGTGCCCACCTCATTCTTTCCAACCATAAAGACAGTGTGAGATTTGACATGACAATTCAATGTGCAACTCCTGTTCCAAGGCAAGGGAATTAAATCAAGACACTTCTTTACAAAAATATTTAATGCAATACGACCTGTACTGTACACCTATATATTTGCACATTGTCAGCAGGCGTCTGCAACTAGAAGAGGAAAGGCGGTGGGTGGGATTGGGTGGCCGTAAAGCACTAGATGGCCTGAGCTGTAGCTTCTGCGTGGTTGCATGCACAGGATGAACCCGTACAACTCTGCTGTCACCAGTGAAACAGAGGATTCTGCCCAGCAAAACCTTCATAGGAGGCAGAACACATTAGTGAGTGAGTATTAAATGAGTTGTCTCTTCACATGGGGTTACAATTAACACTGGAAGGAGCTCCAAGACATTGCAAAAGTTTAAAGGGATGCCTGTCATGTAATATTCTCTTCAACTTAAATTATATCAAAAATCTGGAACATATGCTTAATAACTGAAAGCAGAATTAATCCCCTAGCTGTCAGCACAACTGCTCTGAAATGGCGACTTACAACTAATTAGATATTTTTTTAAAGCCTTGTTTCAATCAGTTACATTCTGCCCTGGCTCACGCTGATAGGAACCAAGGCTGTGATGTGAGATTGCATAACATTACTGCGGGGGTATTTACATCAATTCACTCAGTTACCTAAGACAGCACCAGGGAGGAAAGTGGCTGTTCTCCTTGTATAGCCTATGGTAAAATACAAGCTTCTCCTGGAGGGGAAATCGGAGCATCCTTTAAACATGCTGGATTGCCCACTAAAGGGATCTGCCCTTTTTAGGGATAACGACCTCCTCACATACCACAGATACAGTAGTGTATAAGGATAGTATACAACCAACCTGTTGTCTGAGAAAGAGCATACGAAGATTTCTATCTGCCACCCTGTTCCCAATAGTACTGGCCAGATCCATTTCCTTTTGATCTTCATTCCTCATCCCAGTGATTCCCACCTGCTGCCACCATACCCAGGCCAGGCACACCAATGCAATGAAAGGAGGAAGAGATCCCTCAGGAGTGGTTCATGGTTTCTCACTGGCTTCTAATAGGGGAGAGAATATAGACATACACCATTATGGGGTATTTTTAATAACACTGTGTTTTCTGAAGTGTTATTAGACTAAGGCAATCTGTCTAGTGCAAGGCTCTCTGACTTTTCTTGCCTTTTTCTTTTGCATGAGGGGGATTTATTTTTCTGCTTCCTTCATATTTCCATATTGAGGCCTCTGGGATATAAGTGCATGAGTTTTATTAGCTCTGTTTCCCCAAGTGCAGGTCAGTAACGAAAGACCATATCCCTTCACACCACTGGCTTGAGTTAATATTGCATTAAAGTGAGAGAGTCTTAAACCAGAAAATACTTCCCATGTGAAGATACTGTAAGCTTAAGGCCTACAATGCCAGACCAGCTCGCAGCAGTCCTCAAAATGGACTTGATCAAAAAAAGACCAAAAAAAGTCAGATCAAAAGAGCAATTATGAGACAAATTCAATTTTTTCATTAAAGGATGCTAATGAAATCCATACCAACTGAGCTTTAGGTTCATTCCTACTTGTCTAAAAATACACACCGTGGTTGGCTTGGCTTTGGAAAGTAGGGCCTGCTCAAGTGCTTGGTAATTTTCTCCAGTTCATGAAGGAAAACTGGAGGAGGCAGCCTCTTTTTACACCAGACACACCAAATTACATTAGTTGTAATGCTTGCATGGTAGAGCTACTCAGCCGATTCATATTGAAAAACTTATCTGATGATTTTTGTCAAATACAATTTTTATCATTAAATCACCTCTAGACACAACTGATTAGTACTTTTTAATAACGTATTCAGGTTTTCTCCCAACAATCATCAAATAAATTACTTTTTTTTATTATTAAAAGATCAGCTGTGCTATGCACCACTAATTAGGGAGGAGGAGTAACTGGAAAGGCGTATTTCAGCAAACAATCAGGATTCCCGTTTTTTTGGCAAGTTAAGGCAGGCTTCTGCCATTGTTTTTACATAACATGGGCTTCAGAGATAGAAACAACATCCTGCAGAGAACAGAAACGACTTGCTTTGGAATACATCTATAAACCTGACAAGAATCAGCACCCAGAGACTGCTCCAGCTCCTGTCTGCAGTCTTTAAAGTTTTCAGCTGAACTATAGTGAAAAAGGGTTTCTGCAGTGCTGGATCCTAACCAGGCAGAAGAGTATGTATACTGCAGGCTTTCAATCAGGAGTCTTCAGCAAAAAACAACAAAACTCCATTGCTTCTATCTAATAAGAGAACCTGTAGAAACTGTCTGTGTGAGGAGCTAGAAAACACATTAGTTTTTTCCAGCATTCAGTGTGTAGAGAAGAAAGTTTTCTGTGGGAAGTTTTGCTAGGGAGAACAAGCTTTAAGATAGAAGTGGTTTCCAGGACATCTTGGAAATGGAAATGGGAAGGAATCACCCACTGCTGCTGATGCTGCACACAACCCAAATGCGTGCAAAAAGGATAAGCTGAGGGGGCTCAAAGCAGACATGGAAAGCCTGCACATCCCTCTCCCTCAAAAGGGAGAAAGAGTCTGGACATTAGGCCAGAAATCACATAGCAGCAGTATCTTCTTAGCAGATTGAAGTAACCCTCGAAGAGGCATCCTTGCTTCTTGGTATGTGCCATTGCCTTATTACAGGCCTTTCACAATATGGGTTATAAATAGGTCATGAAGTTTGACAAAATGAAGCCCTAGACAGGATTTGTGTTCCCACCCAGGTGTCTGAATTCAGAGCTGGTCGGAAGGAGGGCTGAAACCTGAAGAAGCGATTCCCTATGAAACCTCCTGCCAGACATACTGGCAGGCAGAGCACTGGTTACAGCCTCTCCTGAAGTGGAGGCAGACTGAAGGCGCATGAGAAAATAGACCTTTAGGAAAATATATTGAGTTCATAGGAACATCTTGCTTTATTTCCTAAGGACCTGGGAGCCGGAGGATAGCCAGACTAATCCTTTAACACCCACCAACTGTACTCAGTCCTAGAGCACTCAGAAAACCCACTCATGGTGCTTCTCTTTGAGTCAGTGGTTTATTGCAAAACAAGCAAAAACTCTGGATTTTTCTAATAGCTTTACTTCAGGGTTCAGCCTTGGCACAAGTGCAGTTAAACAGTATGATTGCACTGTGACTCAGTATTTGTTCAATTGCAGGAAATTCCCTATATTTTTCTCAGAAAGCAGGCAACTGGAATCAAGGAGAGGAACAGAGACATAAGAGAAAGGTAAGTAAAAGGACCAGCAAATTTTGCCTGAAATTATTTAGAGTTTGTTTTGAATTAAAAGTAGCAGATATACTATATTCTCTATTTGTCTACTGCTAAAAACAACAGAATCTCAGTTTCCAAAAGGGCTGGCATAATGCTTCCAAAATATGTAACTATATTACTTCTACTATTCATAGAATCAATTTGCATTTGGATTGATAGGAAAACACCACAGAATGGATTATTTCATTGATCTTGAGAAACGGTTTGAAAATTAATTTCACTAGGGTCAAGGAAGAACAAGTTTTCAAGCCCTTCCTCATTTCTCCAATCCTTCCACTCATCCTACCCCCTGTATAAGTCTTTTTGCTGCCTCGATTCAAACCCAAACCCAGCACGAGCTCCTGCTGTTGCTTTCGACCTCCGCTCTTACTGACTCAGGTCACCAGAGGAGAGCAGAGGGACTCCCACAGAAGACTTCACTGCTCATGTGCTTCTTAGAAAAATCTTGGAGTCAGTCTCTAGGTACTAAAGTGGGCAATAAAGCTTCATTCTGTTTTCCACCTTCTGAGGTATTTTAACAGCATGCTGAGACTACAGTTTGATATCAATTGACATTGCCTCCACTGCCTTTAAAACACTCTGATTCAGGTTTCAAGTGATTAGCAGACTGTGTGCCATTTCGCTCCAACTTCTTCCACTGAGGCAGGTAATGCTCCCCAGGGCTGTTTCTCATGCTCAAGGACACCTGACACATTAGCTCCACCTCTCTGCAAGGTTCCCGAGGAAAGTTCTTTTGTATAAAACATTGGCCCCGGTAACTGCAAATGAAAGACAAATTCACCAGATAAATGAGCTGGGTATTATTTTATTGTAATTTAAACAATCGTTTCTGAAGTGTGTAAGATTATATAGAACCTGTAATCAGAGCCAAGAGATGTCACTGAATAATACATGACACGCTATAAATTAAGAAAAGAATGATTATATGTAATAAAAAGAAATTTCTTCTTGCAGGAAGGATAGGAACCATATTAGTACTGAGCAGAGAGTGATAAAAATCACCACCTTATGAATAAAGCAACGGAAAGAAAAATGCCAGAAGGACTGGAAATGAAGGAGGAAGGTTTGGCCAGGACTTGGAAAGCAAAGCCGGAGGGTTATAACCGTTCCACAGAGGGCTGCTCAGTGATACTCAGAGATAATTTATTCACGAATTGGTGTATAAACTATTGATGAATAATTTTTGTTTTTCAAGGAGTTTTTGCTCCCTACAACTTCTTGGCTGATGGAAACAGGCATAATGATGAGTGGAGCCCGGAGCAGAAAGTGGAGTATCTGCGAGCAAGAGAGCAACTTCCTCTGTGCTAGTGCTATTAGCCCTGAGTAAGGGATCCTGCAATGGCACTTCGCTAGAGCAGGATGACTCATCAAGCCTAATGCTACGCTTAGACACACACCATTCCTCTACAGCCAAAGTTACCTCTATTAGCACTCTCAAAAGGAGTTAAAAGTGTATTCATTAAGTGGAAATCCAGGCCTCCACAATCTACTATATTGAGCCATCATATAACAAACTGCCTATGCTTGATACCACTCAAAATACGATAGTCCATCACCCACATATGGCAATACAAGGTGCCTAAGAGCATTAATTCTCAGAAGCTTCTGCTAGTAACAGTGGTCAAATTTCTTTATTGGCACCCATCCCTACAGAGCCTGCTCACCAAAGCAAGGCATGAGTGGCTTTGACTTGTACCCCATAAACAGCATTTATTGATGACGGAACAGAAATTCACCTAAAGTTGCTTTTCATCCCACTTCAAGGAAGAAGGTGAAAAATAAAATGACATGCTCTTCTGATGTGCTCTTCTGATGTGCTCAGCTGTGACGCATGTCCCTTGCTCTAAGCCTCCTTTGCCTTGCAGGGCGGAAAGCAGCTTCGTGCCCAGGGTCCAGCTAGAAATGCTGCCACAAACATGAAGAGCAGGCTCTGCTTTGGCAGCGCACAGAGGCACTTCCTCTGGTTCTGAATGAGCATGAGGCAGCGAGGAACCGGACCTGCTGCCATTTCATCTGCTGGACTTGGTAATTTCACTTGAAAACAGACAGAATTAAGTTCATGCTAAGAATGAATAACCCGTCAAGCTTTCAGAATAGATGTAAAGCTAAAGATGTTCTTTCAGCTTAAGAACTAGCAAACGGCAAAAATCACTTTCACATCAATTCATCAATTTACTTTTCTTCTTCCTGTATTTATGCATCCTTATGTCCCTCCTACCCCATAATATGGCAGCCCTTCCCAAGCATTTCAGCACAGACATGATACTCAGTTGCTTCCTTCTCAACCATCAGGAGGAAAAAAAACTATTAGTTTAGAGCTGGGGATGGAAGTAGGAGGGAAAAGGGCTGCAACACTCACTGAAAAAAAACGCTAAGTCAGCAGACTGAAGATGGCATTCAGCTGGGCTCACAGCTAGTCTCACAGCCTGGGGAGCAAATTCTCCAAATCCTAGAATAGGCATTGCGATAAGCAGAATAATGGAGATTTTTTTTCAATGTTAACTGAATCTTCAGAAGAGCAAGGAAATGCTCTTTTAATCAGGAAAGAAATGATGTTACCACAGCTATTCAGTATGTGGGATTGATTTCTAAATGAAATAATGCACAATCTTCTCATAGCAGTGTTTAAAATCATGTTTCAAATCATTCTATGTGCAATGCGTATATCCCTGTACCTTGCTTCATTCTAAAAGATTAGCTCTTTCAGCTTCTATTACTGCCTTCCCTGGTGACTGCTTTTTCCTTCCTCATTATCTATTTACAACATAATGTGTCCAACAGGCTATCTGCAAAGTGCTCTGCTGTTTTCCTCCCCAGTATTGCTGAGCTACTCTTACTCTATAGACAAAAACTATCTATCTTTCACACCTGCACCTTGCCTGATTGATACGTTTGTTGTGGCTCTGGTTTCTGCTGTGCTTTCCTTTGGCACCTGTACCTTCTGGTTTTCTGGCTGCTCTCACTTCCTCTGGCGTGAATCTGGAAGCATTCGTTGCAAATAGTTCCCATGCACACTAGTGCAAGGAGAGCAAAGGATAGTCTCAAGTGGATAAAACTTTGGATACAGTTTACAATTTTTTATTTATAGAGCAGTACCTGACAAGAATTTTCTGGCTAAAAATAACCCATGATATCTATATCCCCCTCCTGTGTTTCTCCATTCTCTATTTGCTAAATATTTTGAATCAAATTCTTTTGATATAGACTAGTAAACTGAAGCAGCTACAAATCAAGCATAATGAGCAAATTATCCTTCTAACTACTGTTCCACACTCACATGGTCTCTTTCAGCAGAGATCTCAAAATATTTTATAATAGTGTATTGAGTGATTGATAAATTAAGCCTAATAAAACCCTTGGGAGGCAGTGCGGTTAGATAAACAGAAACACAGAAAGGTTAATTGTCCAAGGTCACACAGCAAGTGATTTGCAGAACTGGGGCAAGCACCTAAGGAGTCCTAACTACAGTTCCTGCAATTTGCTCGGTGAAATATGTCAAACCTGATTTGCCATTGTCTTCATCTTTGCATAATTATTTACTGCAGTGCAAGGCGAGTGTAAAATGGGAGTAAAACTGGTACCAAATCAAAATAGCACAGTATGAAGGGATGAACAAGGGAGAAGGCAAAGCAGAATCCTCATACTTCCTGTATATCATGACCAGGTGGTCTGTGGTTCATTAACTTGCTTTTTTATCTACCAACTTAAATGATAAATTTAATAGTGCTCTCTTGACAAAGTGTTTGTTAGTTATCTTTTTGCTGATGGATGACTCTGCAGCAAATGAAATTTTTATAGGTCTACTGTGTGCCATACCACTTCTTCCTTTGTTTTTTCCAGCAACAACAACACATAGAATTTAGATTGTTTTAGTGTTATATCATAAAATGTGGCCAAATTATGGCTCTTAATTTTAATGAAATTCCCTTAAATAGCAATATATCAAGTATATATATGTTTATCTGAAATCTCATGTCTTCTTACATATGCCTAACTTGATAGTTGTATTATGCAGTCTACATTAAATGTCACTTTATATATATAATACATAACATAGATATAGCATATTTAATAGAGCTATATAAATCCGCTTAAATAAATTATAGAAAGAGTAAAGCAATATATTAAAATATTTTTTCATTGAAATGAAGTTGCTAATTAGCAAGATGTTTCTCCTGCCCTCTTATCAGATAGCTAACATTTTAAAAAACACCACTCATCTCAGTAGCAACTAACAATTATTTGTTATTGTGTGGGAGAGGTTAAAAGTCAGTACTATACCAAATATATTTTGAACTGATCATAAGTAGCATTAGATCAGAAAGTCTATTCTGCAAAGATTTTTCAACAGATAATGCATGTCCCATACTGGTGGGAAGGGGGAAATCTGATGCTTATATTTCTTCCCAGTATTCTAACCAGAAAAACTTAACCAAGTATCTTGCTTTAGGTATCCCGTTCAAATGTAAATATTCTATTTTGACACAAAATGTTTATGTTTCAAATCAGTTCAGCTGGATTTCATGTAGTGGCATGCTCCCCATTCATGGCACAATGTCCCACGTTTGTTTGGGGCAAGTTTCCTGAACAGACATATCTCCCATGTTACAAAATAGCCTTCCCTACTAATGAGAAGCTCTACCTTTGGCTCCAGTGATAGGACCATTTTCAATAAACTGCAAATTTCAGGAAATCTGTAATTCACACACTGTTTTATATGGCCATTTTATCATTTCCCCATCGGAATTGTTTTAAGATTCTGATAATTTAACTTTTTCTCCCAGCTTGACAAAAGCTAATGCTGAAAACCTACCATTTTCATCCACCTCTAACTTCACATCTTCAAACTTGAAATCAAAAAAGGAAGACAAATGATTCCTTCTTTCTAAAGCAGATAGCAAGCAAAAGGAAGTAGGCTTTTAAAAAAATCACCAAGAAAAGTAAAAACGTTCTCTATACATTGCAAGTCACTTTTAAATTAGCAGCAACACTAGCTCATTCTGTTGAATACAGTATTAACAATACCTGTTTTAAAGCATAAGTGGCAAGATATCAAGCAAAACCATTTTAGAATGATACTTGTACTGAAGTGCTTTGCGTGGTACTGTCCATCCAAAGATCTCATAGCAATTTACCAGCACTGATGCATTAACTCCCATGACACTCTGACAAATACACTGTTGTTCTGTTTAGCTGATACAGAGGCTGAGTCACAAAAAAATACAGCGTCTCACAGGAGGCCTTGCAGGAAGCCAAAGTTTTCTAGGTGTCAGTACTGCATCTTGACAAGTATACAATTTCCTCCACCCTGTGGATGCCAAGTCTGAACTCCTTAGCTGTGCCTTCAGTAACCTTGCTGCCACACAGCTCTTCCTTGTCAAGCCTGTGACGTGGACTTCTCCTGCAGCACCTATCAGCACTGCTTTGTCAACAACACCAACTTAAATATCCTTAATCTTTCTCAATAAAGTATGCCTGGCCATACTTTAGGAAAGGGCCTTGATTCAGGATTGCATGCGGTCTCTTGAAAGCTACCTTCTGCTGCTGACCTATTCCAGGACATCTGCTTGTTCATCTTCCTACACCTGGTGCCTCTTCCCAAACGCAGGTTGTCCAGAGAGGGGGCTGGACGGTAGAGATGGGGAGGAGAACAGGCTGCAATTAAAGGGACCAACAAGATACATTCATGCTCAGTGTGAGCAGAAGCTTGAAAAACTCAAACGTTATTTTAAATGTTTAATCTTCTAAGGTGGTAGCGGTGTGGTGCCACAATTAGTTTTTAATCTACCACTGCCTAAAACCGCCTATCTTTGTCCCAGGTGTTATCTTGGCTATAGAAAATGTCTTATGGTTGCCTGCTACTACAGCATTACACAACTGAAATATATTCCAGGACGTACCCATCTAACATGATAAAATACCAACATCAAGCAATTTTCCTCTCACCATCAACTATATGTATACACAAACTGAGGAATAAGCACGCATACTCTGTCACTGGTTGGCTTAAATCAAAATTAGGCAATAAGCATAGTGAATAATAACCAGAATTTGCAGTGCATCCTATTTATCTTAAGGGAGATGAGAGTGACTGGAGTAAGAAAGAGACTCAAGGGTCAAGAAACTCTTACCTGCAGAGGCAGCACAAGTGACTAACGTTACAGCTGCTTCTTGTAAGTAATGTATGTGCAGTAAAACCCACAGGAGGTGTGTTTGGAGCACACAACGGAGCAGGAAAGTAAGAAACTAACCTCAGGGGTGATTTTTTCTGGGTCTTGCAGGAAAGCTCCCAGGATTTTCCACACAGACACTCAGAAGTGTTGGGAAAGGGCTGCAGAAAGCCAAGCAGAAAAAGAGAGACCAAAATGGTGATCAAAAGTCACTGTTCTTCCCTCTTTATTGCAAACAACTTTTTTAAAAAAAGAAAAAAACAGACCAGAAACTAGATTCATCTTTAAGGCTTCCTAGCAGAGTGGTGGGAGCTCCTCTTCTCCTGCTCAGTTTAGCAGAACCATGCAAGAGAGAGAAGTGATAATCCCCTGGCGACATTTCACTTAACACTTCTCTGGTAGGCAATAATTCCTGTGTGCCACAGCACAACACAACCAGGCTCTGTCTCACAGAATGTATGTTAATGTTATCTGCAGCACATGAAGTCCATTATTATGAGCTTAATACAACTTTGGATTAAAGCAATGTAAAGCTCTCACAAGGTCTTTGCCGCTACTTCAGAGACAGTGTTGTTTGTCAGGCAAACGAAGCATTGGAGGGCCCCAAATAAAATGAAACCCAGAGCTGACCCAGTGAGGAAATGTGGATTTTCACATGCTGTGAGTAGCTGAGTCACCTTCTCCATCAGCTCTGTGCAAGGTGGGGACGACAGCTGTGGACTAAATAACTGAATGTCAACATATGTATTTCCTACCCAGCCATCCCCTAGCAGTTCTGCCACTCATTCGCCTGGTAAGCACAAGTCTCTTTCTGCAGCTAATACTGGCTGTTTCTACAAGCTGCTTTATCTTCACAGGCAACAACAGCAGTGCTCGTAACATCCTAACGCACCAGCATGTTCTTACACATGTGGACTAAGACACGGCATATGAAGAGAAGCAGAAGAAAGAACAGCAAACAGGGCTAAACTGCACTGATACTCCTGCAATACGAGTAAGAAACTGTTCTGCTGCCACCATTGCTCCAGTGCACTGGCTGTGGAAAAGGGGAGGCGTAATTTAGTCTGCTCCCTGCTTCTTCCCAACTACCCCTCTACCTGCAGTCACAGGAGATGACAGTCATGGGGAAAACTCATACTTCCAGCTTAGCAGAAACCACACTCTGCCCTACAACTGCCACTTACAACGCGAGTAACCCATATACACTCCTCTTACCGTAAGTGTGCTAGTTCTGGTTTGAACCCAAGAGTGAGTTTATGCGTGGTGAATATTGTCACCACACATTTGGTACCCACGCTGTTGGCTGTTACTCCATCTGTAGCTTGGACTCAAAGTGCCAATACCGCTTAACACAAGCCAGACTCAAGATAACCACTGATGTATCTTGGCCTTGGATGGAGCCAGTCTGTCCAAAATGCATGCAAGAAATTCCCACAGGAAAGCACCAAGCATGCTCAAGCTTTCTTCATTGCTCAAGGGCTCCAACAGGCCTATACTACAGCATGGGAGAGCATACATCAGGATTAGGCTGGGTGATGTTCATCGGCTCCTACTTAGCCCATACAAGGAGGAAGAGAAAATAATACACATATTCTGCAGAGAAGAAACTACGGCAGAAATAATTTGTCCAGAACCACACAAAAATAAACTGTCCCACAGCGGGGAATCATTTCAAGTTTTGAATCCTGGCTTTGTTATTCTATTATAAGACACACTTCCTGTTGCATAAAGTATTTTTGTTATTACTGAGAATATAGAATAATGTTGTGCATCATCTTTAACCCAGATAGCTTCAGAGCTTGGCTCAGATG
The DNA here is from genome assembly GCA_013389825.1 of Crypturellus undulatus. NCBI lineage: Eukaryota > Metazoa > Chordata > Aves > Tinamiformes > Tinamidae > Crypturellus > Crypturellus undulatus. The sequence continues at coordinate 1,693,469 of VWPW01014757.1, forward strand.
ACCCAGAGCTTAGGAAATGCATTTCTTGAGCCTTTTGCTTGCATCTCATGAGATCACTTCCCCCTGAGAGGATTTCTGGAGCCTGTTGCCCTTCTGTACTCTAACCAGCCATACAGATCAGGGCCTTGCTGCAAAATCCTCTCCACAACACTTGAAGCTTACAGCTCTGCACATGGTCTGCCTTCTCCATCCATGCCTGGGTTTGAGCAAGAATATCTCTGCGGTGTCTCTAATAGGCACATACTGTCTCTATGGCAATGAGAGATAGGAAGCGCCTGAGAAAGAGGCTGCAGAAAATACTGTGTCTGGCACCAGGAGGAGACCGCAGAATGTGCAGGAGCCTGGAGGGAAACGCTCCCTGCGGGATTAGGAAAATGACGTGACCACAAGATGACAGAAGTGACCCAAAGGAGGACAAGAACACCTTTCTGTTTTTCTTCAAGTCAAGTATCTTTTTTCATCCACTGTTTCCATTGACATTTATAATGGATTAAATTTTAACTATACGGTGCTATAAAAAGCATTTATTACCTGTCATCCAGATAAATCTTCATCAGGCTTCTGTACACTGGGAAATGTTGCACATCCTTTCCAGCTTTCTGATGCAGAATTTCACAATTTGGTATGTATGTTGCTATAGTGCAGGAAGGGGAGTTACAAAATAACAAGTACTGCATAAGAGCACTTTCGGATACTCTCTATATTTGTGTCAGGCTTTTCCCACTCTGAAAGTACTGCAATTAAAAGACACAGCATTAGCATAAGAAACATATTTAACTACAAATATACTTTTCTTTTTTAGAACTGATGATCAGAATAAGAAAACAAAGAGTGTAAAACCTTCTCACTCATACTTCCCTATTTATTTTTGCCTTCTTTTTAACTTAATTCAATCAGAATAATGAAACGGCCTTTTCAGGCTCAGTGTCTGTCTATGGTCATCTTTCAGTTCTCACATACTAGTCTGATCTTCATATACAGCAACAAGTCAAATATATTTCAAAATTTTAATGTTTTAACTTGGGGAGGATGACATGTTACTAGAAAAAATGCTATATAAGTCTACAAGCTTCTGTTATAGACTGAACTACTCATTGTGATCAAGACAACATGATGAGGACTATTAGATTCCTGGTTACATTTCAGACTCCGAAAATAATTTTAATCATATGCACATATTTGCTTTCAAAAAACTACCAAGATCACAAAGATTATATTTATATTTAGACCACTTTAAAAAAGAAGCTAGCTACAAAAGCCTTTGCATTTCCCATATATAATTTCAAGGGACAGATTAAATAGTGCATATTTTTATTTCCACCAAATAAATCATGAAGCAATGCAGCATGCATTTGCAAGCTTATTCACCTGTTTTGTATTCCTACTGCATGCTGTTCCGCAGTCACCTAGTCTCTATATTTGGGGAGGAGTGAGGGGGAAGGAGGAAAGGATACTGAGAAGGATGGGAAAAAACTATATAATCCTGAAGCCACTGGAGAAATCAAGATGGAGCTAATATATTCAAGTTCCATATGTGTGCATAAACAAAAGATCAGGACTTAGCTAAAAATCTGCATATGGTACATGAAACTTTTCCTGGAACAACTCCCTGAGAACATATACTGCTGCCCTACTGCTGCAGTTTCCAAAACCCACATCTTTTCTGGAGGGGATAACGTCTGCACCTAACACATTCTAACTTTGTGTGGGTGTTTAACTGACTCGGTTACCAAAGAAACTAGTTCATGTGCTACACCGCTTAAAACTAGTATTACTATTAGAATAAATAATCTGAAGGAGAGGAAAGGAAGGAGAAGAAAAGGGGAAAAAAAAGGAGAGAGAGGGGAAAAAAAAAAGAGCACGACTGCACTGCAGATTTGTAACAACCAATTAATGGCCAGAGAGAGAAATGCCATAGCCTCTGTCACAAAATTTTCAGCCCATCTCCCTCCGCCAACCATGCAAGCCTTTGCTCTGGATGCAAATTCCTGCGAGCGCAGCCTCCACGGCTGTGCTCACGCACCGCCGCGCTGCCCGCATGACGTGTCTTCTGCAGGAGCGAGGGAAACTTGCAGACATCTTGTCCTGTTGCCAAGACGCTCTGACACTTGCTCGGAGACACCCGTCTGCTGCCGCCGCCGCCGCCGCTGCTGCTCGGGGACGCTCCGGCTCCCCGCAGGTCGCGCCGCGCTGCAGCCGTCCCTCGCCCTGGCGCCTGCCGCCCCGCGAGCCCTGGGTCGGCTCCCTCCCTCGCAGCTCTGTCCACCTGCGTCCAGAAGGGCAGGAGGAGAAGGTCAAGAACAGAGCCTGGCGATTTCATCTGGGCAGCAACACCCAGTGTTTGCACCCTTTTGTATTCGTTATACCGGCTCGGTAACACCCACGTGCTTTACGCCGGTGCAGAGCACCTCTTTTCTCCTCTAAGGAGCCCAAACCTCCAAACTAGGGTGTCCCAAAACACCTCCCTCCTGGAGACTTGGCATCCTGCTTGCCGTCACTCGGATGGGGGATCTCGTCGGCACCCGGTGGTGTTCAGAGGACTCGGGATTGGATGCGAGAATGGAGCCGCATGAGGGCTTGGTGTGTCTGTGTATCAAGGGGTCAAGGACACCTGGAAGCAGGCAAAACATGGGGAAGTGAACGGTTCCCCTCTTTAGTTACTTTTTTTCTTTTCCTCACATCTAAACTGACTATGCCCAAGTCCTGGCACACATTCATATCCTGCTTCTTTCCTCCCGTTGCAGACTGGACTTGCTCTCATTGCTCTCCAGGCCCCCCAAGGCCGCACAGACCTCTTGCCACAGATCAGTGACCCAGGGCTTAGTCTTGTTTATTGCTTGATTTTATCTTTTGCTTAGGAGGTGCCCCTGCCCAGACACCAAGACATAACATATTTGCAAAGCTGAGGCTGAGTTCCCCTCCCTTCTGCTGCTTTTCACCATCCAAGCACCCCCTTCATCCAAACGACATCATACTTACCAATACTTGAGCATCAGAGCCCCGATACAGCGAGACACAGCAGTTCTAATTTACAAGAGAGTATATACAGCAACATAACCCATGTAACTCTTTTCTTTTTTCTTTTTTTTTTTTGTTACCGATAGCCTCTGCCTTGTTTAGTCACAGCTTCCTTTCGGGATTTGCAGCAAATGACACAGGGCCCAGTCTCCAAGGAATAAACTCATTCAGTATGCAACCTTGACTCCCTTCCGAATTTCTATTGATCCTGGACACCTAATAAGGAAAGGATCAGTTCTAAGAAAAAAAATAAAAAGACTAATGTGCTGCCATGTAAAATGTGTGTGCACACTGAGACCAAATTAAGGTTGTATTGACATCCTGAATTAGGTGTTTCTGAACCTTTCAGTGCTTGACTCAACAGCCTGAGAGGTCTTTAAATAAACATCCATGTGTAAGTTCAGGAGTGTGTGAGAGAGAGCCTGTTTTTAAAGCTAATGGCTTCCCTTCCCTGGCAGGAATTCCCGCACACCGTACCGTCATACAGGGCCTGTCTGCAGCTCTGAGCTCCTGGCACATGGACTTCCACCTCTCCAGCAAGAGGGAAGGTCACCCCTCACTGGGGAAGGATGAAGCGCTCCCTTCATGTGACTGGTGCGGCAGCGGCAGAGAGCCAGCGATGCACAGGGAAGGATGCAAGTGGATCTGGACCCATCGCTCCCCATTCCTCGCCCATTCCCATATGCAAGGGATGGGATTCACCTGGGATTCACACCTTCCTTTCCCATTATATCCCCCTAGCTGGTCCCCATTCCCCTCCCCATCACTCCTCCCCATCCGTTCTCAGACATCTCCGTCTCCAGGCACCTCTGCTCCTCTCCAGCCCAGCCTAATTCCCCTTCCATGACTGCGGGGGAGGACACGCAGGAAAGAGCAGCAAAACCATTTCCCTGAATTTAGCAGGATTGCCAGGGACCAGAGCAGCCCCTGGCTTCCGAAAAAAGCAATTGCAAAGCCCCAGCCTGAGCATGCTGAATGCAGTGTGGTTTTAGCAGCCATCTCCTAGGAGCCATCTGCCAAGCATGTGCAAATAGTGACTTTCCAGATTATTATAATTTAGCAAATTTTGGAAGAATTTTACAGAAACAACAGAGTACTCTAAGTACTACTGTGACATAAATATTACAGAATAATGAAAACTGCTTTTAGTGATAGGAATAACATATATCTCCCACAAATGAAAAAATGTATGCTTGCAGCAGCCTCGAGGAAAAAAATATTTCTAATGATTTGCCTAAACATTACAGTAAATTTCAATCAAATATAAAAGAGCCTCTCCTCATATGATATTCCCATGCAGTCAAAATAAAGTGTGTGTTTTCAGGTGCAAAGCCAAACTCAATTAGTATTATACACAAACCAGAACATACCCTGAATTCTGATCAGAGGCAAGCTGATGATTCATACTGCCTTGGTCTGCATGTTCATGTTTGCTAGGAAAGCCAGCGTACAGATTGATAAGTTTTTTTTTTTTTTTTTTTTGATCCAGAAATAGGCATATATGCCATTTTAAACATTTGCCTTACAAAACAAGGTTTTGTCATTTTGTTTTAATTGTGTGTTATCTAAAGCTGATGGGCACTTACCCATGTAGAATACCAGCTCCTTGATTAAAATGCAAGATGTGACATCTACAGTAGTAATGTAATTCTACAGTCATGGGTGAAGAGTGCTGTTCAGAATGTAGCTTTCATAGAAAGCAAAAACACACAAACAAAAAACCATACAAAGGTCGAACATAGACGGTACAATAAGGAATTCCCTGCTTCTGTTTTTATCCCAGGAACATCAAGAACAATTGGAAAATCAGGCCACTTCTATGAAAAGCATGTATGGGAAAAAAAGGACCCTGATGTTTTCTAACTTTCAGTACACACCTGCTTAAATATCAACTGCTTCTGCTGAACTGAAAATGTGCTCCGTACAAGGGCTCTCTATTAAATGCCGTATGTGTTTCACCTGCTCCTAAGATGTGCACCTGTGACAAGTTGCAACGGGTTTCTTTCAGCACTGTGCATTCCTTGTTTTGTCACGGTAGCTTTTGTTACCTAAAAATAAAACCAGACAGACTTTTACCTTATCCCAATGACATCCTCAGAAATCTTCAGCTACCGCCCTGCATATTCTCCACCTGGCAATGATGGATAAACAAGTGACAGGACATTTTAAAGGCTATTAAAATATGGCTGTGGTACATTTTTAGTGATCCCATTTAACCATTTAACCAGGGATGTGTAAATGGCCAATATTCTGCTTTAAAGCAACGTGGCTAGTTTGTTTCATTTGGTTGTTGTGTTGGTTTGTTATTTAAAACTTTAACTGATGCTCTTCTTTATTATTTTCCAACTGTAGCCAGTCCCTGACTCCATCCATGGGTACAGAGAGGGAGGCATGAGAAAGACCTGTCAGGGACGGACAGGAAAGGCAGCAGAGGCTCGACACTGCACGGAGGCATATCCAGACCCTCTGATCCAGCACAACTGTGTGGTACAACTGTGAGGTACGCTGAAAAAGGGGCACTGGGGCAGGGCTCCGATGATGATCGTATGGCATCCATATTTTTATGGGAAGATGAGAAAAATGGGGTGGTTAAAGAGTAGTTAAAACTCACTCCCCCTTTGCCAAGTATTGTATAATTTGGCTCATTTTAATTAACTTAATAAAACAATACCAATGGAATGTTACTAGGAGTGATCTTATGAACAAGGGCTTCCTGATTCGAATACTGTAGAACTCCACACTGGTGCATGATGCCGAGTTTCCTGTGTGCTGTTAAAAGGCTGGTTAAATGCGCTCGTCCCACTGCCTGCAGGAGGCAGACAACCTCTCTCATTTGAGTTTTAAAGGTGGGGAAACCTAGCCACGGAGCGACCAGCAGTGCACTGACTGTGACCAGCCAAGAGAAGTGCTATAAACAGGTATAAAGAAGTCCCTGGAGCTCGCAGACCTTGACCCATGCTTCCTCCAATAGTCTCTGCTGCGGCCTCTAAACGAGGCAAAAACTGCATGACTTTGTCTAAAACCTATCCAGCCCGATATCAACTCATACAAGCATTCTCAAGGGCAGGAGAAAAAGTTAGAGGTTTCCTTTTTTATGTCCTTGCTGAAGGTCTCCCACTTTATAGCCAACTACACTGTCGATATGACTCAATATGTAATCTAGATACAGGTGGCAGAACGCAATAGAGCAGTATAAGGACAATTCTGAGTCCGAGTGAGCTGTCCCAAAGCTGAACATCTGTAATTTATATGTATATAATTGTCTTTACTAACAGCTTTAGAGACACAAAGCCTAGCCAAAGGCTATAAATTGGATGTAAGTCAGAATGGGAAGCAATAATCAGGGAGAAACAGGCTGATCAACCCTGTCTATACTATGGATATAGGATTGAATGCTATGCTGGGCACAAACCTGTGCTCACTGCTCTTGTTGGTGAGCTGTCTTCCATGCTCAGGAGTAAATGTCTCCGCACCTACTGACAGAGACCTTAAGAGGACACCTAGTCCCTTCACAGAATCGCAGAAAAGTTGGGACTGGAAATCATCTCTGGAGATCATCTGGTCCAGCCACACTGCTCAGCAGGGTCACCTACAGCAGGTGGTCCAGGACTATGTCCAGTCAGGTTTTAAATAGCTCTGAGGATGGAGACTCCACAACATCCCTGAGCAACCTGTTCCAGTGCTCAACCACCCATGGTGAAGATGCATTTTCTCATATTCAAGTGGAATTTCCTGTGTTTCAGTTTGTGCTCATTGCCTTTTATCCTGCCACTAGTGCCACTGAAAAGACTCTGTCTCTGTCCTCTTGATATCCTCCTATCAAATATTTATAAACATTTATAAGGTCCTATTTCCTGCTTTCCAAGCCTTCTTTTTTTTTTCCATGCTGAACAGTCCCAGCTCTCAGCCTCTTCTCATATGAAAGATGCTCCAGTCCCTTAATCATCTTAATGATCCTTAATCATCCTTAATCATTCCCCTGCCCAAGGCGGCATCAGCAATACTTATGTCACACCTTACATATTTATCTATCTTGTTCTTAAAATCCTCCGGTGATGGAAACTCTACATACTTCTTGTGTGATCCTAGCGCTGTGCTTTACTGTTAGAAATATGTTACTATTAGAAAGTTTTACTAATATCTGACTTCAATGTCCATTGCTTTCATTTAAGCCTCTGTGTGTGAAATATACATCTCTCTGTACATAAAATAGACATATATATGTGGCATGTATGTGTGAATACACATTGTGTATATACATACAATTGTGTATATACACATAAATATACCTAAATATGAAATCAGATGTAAGCCTATTTCAGTAGCTCCGTGCTTCTTATTCTGCTTTCATTTGAAACCTACATGTTTTACTCAGTTTTATGTGAAGACACATAAACAGAAAATAAACATTCACACTATTCTGGGAGTTAAACTCTGCCAAAATCCCAGTGTCTCCAGACATACTTACTAGATTCCTAGCTAATGTTTTGTTTAATATTAAAACTTGTCTCTTAAAGCAATGTTTTACTCTTACAGAAAAGAATCCATACATTTTATACAGTTAATGTGATAGCTGAAAATTCCTGTTTTCCTAGAATAATTTATCCATGAAGAATGCTGCTTTTCTTTGTTGGTTCCTTGAATCCTTAAAAATATAACTGTTCTTCTAATAACAGCAGGGCTATTATTAAAATATGAACTTTGTGTTGTGTTCATACACATCTATGCTTCTTCATGGGCCCATCGACCTTTATTTAAAAGAATATATTGTTTAAGTTTGACCACCATTCTTTGGACGAAATCACGTTCTTGACAAAATATGTGCATTTTCTGTTTTTTGGAAAACTGCATCATCCAGTCATCTGATACAACTATGTTCAATTAACATCACCCAGACTGGGACACTGGGTAGATTTATTGTGCTGTCTTGCCTGCTTGTTTTGTGTCTTAAAATGTAGTATGAAAGCTGTAAATTGACTCGTCTGCTTATATTAGCTGCTACATTTCAGTACATCAGGACCATTTAGACCGCATTTCAAAATAAGAACTTAATCCATCTTTCTGCACAAGGGACTTTTTGTCAGGCCATTATAGTTCGCGGTGAAGGAAAGACCCTTCTCCAAGGCCAGAGGCAATTCCAACAGAGATGTCAACAGCCACTGCTTTAAAATGTGTAGATGAGAGGCCATGATGAACAATCTGGTCACTCACAAATATCAAATGGCCCAGGCAAAAATACAGCCAGCAAAGGATGCTCCAGAGGCTGCAGCTAAAGAAGCAGACCTAGATCGCACACAGCATGGATGAACCCTAACAAAAGCAGAGCTGTGTTTCTGTGCAGCCTGTGTCAACGTGCAAGAAGGCAGAATCGTCCTTTCTCTCCGCTGAGTTTCCACACAAGCACAAAAAAGCACAGGTTCCCCGTTTCATTCCGGTTTGCTTTTTCAATCTGTTCATGCTAATGGTCCAATCGGGGATCTCCAAACCAAATCTTGTGTCACTGCTGCCAGCGGCAGGCTAATGGAGCAGCTCGGAGACAGACCACGGAGCTGCCTTTCCAGCCACACAGGGCACTTCCCACTTTTATTACACTCCATAAAAGATAAGTCACACACGCTTTCTCTTAGCAGTCTTCATGAATCAGCAAAGAGCTGCTGAGGAGTGACCATAGGGGCACTCAGGAAAGAATCAGGTGCCAGCTGTCAAAGTATTTCTTGGTGATTTACACTCTTTTTATATATATCTGTATCTGGAGGGAGAAAAAGGCCAGTGAGGTGCATTTACCCATTTCACTTTTATAGGACCAGATGAAAAAAAAATAAAAAAGAGCTATTTTCATCCAGCATACAAGAAGATTTCTTTCTTTTTAGCTGTTGAAAAAGAGATAGCCCCGTTCCTGTAATTTCTCCCAAGATCTGCATTTGCAGGTCCAGTTAAAATATGTATGTCCTGTTACGGGTGGCAGAACATCAGGGCACTGGGGAGCACAGCTCTGAAGTGCCTGCACAATGTAGCTAGGCTTCATTTTTACCACTCTCTTCAGTTCGATTTGGTGAACACGAGAGGCTCACACATGCTACAGAAGGAAGACAGATTTTGCCAGGAGTCCCTGTTTCAGGGGGTTTTAAAAAAAATCTTAAACTCTGGCACTGGCATCTACGGGTGCAGTGGGTGCAGGTTGCAAAATATGCGCCCAAGTCTCTCGGCAAGGGTCCTGCCTCCTGGTTTGTAAGTTGGGTTAGAAAGGTGGCCTTTCTTTGGGTATCCCTGTCATCTAAGGCCCTAAGGGACTTGTCCTGAGAGAGATCTCAGCTCCTCAACATTCTGCTTTGATCCTGTATTTCATTTCCACTTTTTATGGTTGCAGAGTAAAGCAATCACTTGGGTTTGGGGATCCTCAAGCTGTGATTCATGCTGCTCAGCTCAGCCCATGGCGCCCCCCACTCTTTCATGACAACCAAGAGAAGGTAGGACTGGGGAAATGAAAAATAAAATGAAGAGCAAAAGCACACAGTTTCACCGATTGACCTAATCCCAGATTTAAGGCCAAGAAACACAAAGCAGAGCTAAGCTGGATGATGCTTTGAGGACTGCTGCTGTGCCCACTCATCTTGTTTGGGGCCCAAACGTCGCTTTGAGCCTCGTCCCAAAGCAGAACAGCCTTGCACATCACCAGACCAGCTGAAACAGGGCTTTCAGCAAGTATAAATGAACATGACCCTGACAATATTGGTGAAAAGGGGTTTGCATCGCTTAAGAATCTAGCTATAATCAAACTCCTCAGAAATCTTAGTTTCCTTTCCATCCCCTCTGTGGGTAACCTGAATCTCTACAGGCTCTGGCTGGAACCTGCATCACACACGGCTCAGAGCTATGCTGCAAAAATCATTCCCCATTTGCATCACTAAATCCCATGCACACTCTCCAAAAATATCCTATTTGGTTCCTTTTGCCTAACAAAACAATACAAAATCTTGATTCTCTGCATGCCTCCCACAGCCATCCCAGCTGCTCCTGCCACCTTTCATTTCCCGTAGGCCCTCTTTACTCAGCTGAAGTTACTCATCAGGAATCCCTCCTCCACCGCTTGTCTAATCATTTTCTTTCCTGGGAGCCCTTTTGGGTTGGTTACTCTGCTAGTGGTCACTACATGAAGCAATTGCATCAGGATGAACAGTTGAACAATAAATATCCACATCCTCTCATGCACTTCTCTGGGTGTCATTCTGACCAGCCCTTCGCGCAACCTGTAACAGGGGCAAGAGGTTGTTGTGACTTTGTCCAACCCTTCCTCCCACGTGAGGTTTAAAACTTGCAGTGGTAACAAGACTGGGCAGATGCGTGGAGACGCACATTGCTGGAGGCTCAAGGCATGCCCCCCGTGCTCACAAGGAGCAAAAGCCCCATGACTGGAGCTGGGCTGGGCTTGCTCCACCCCAGGCTTCCCAACCCTAGGAACAAGAGCACGGCCTCATGCTAAGCCACCGTATATGTTTGATCTCCCTTCCTGAGAGCTCCTCAGCTTGTGTTGAAGCCACCTCTTCGCACAGGTCTGAGATTTAACAGCATTCGTAGAGAAGTCTGCTCTGGGGAGCAGACTTAGATGTCATGTTTATGAGCCACGTCTTTACCAGCATCCTTTTGAACTCTGTCCCCAAAAGTAGCTGCCCTGAGGCGTCCGCTTTGAAAAGACATAATCATATTGTCCCCATCCTCATTATCCCTCTTACCAACATCTACACCTCATCGCGTGGTCTGCTCTTCCCATCGCTCTCTTCCTAATCTAGTTTGGAAACTCTCTAGAGCAATAAGACGTCGTTATCTACTTTGTATAGCACCATTCAAAGCTGTAGTGGAGTAGCACTCGTACGTGACAGAAATCCTACCTGTCCTCTTCCTCCAGAAGACATGTGGTGCTGGTTAATGCTCAGATGGTTAATGCACTGCGGCCCAGCAGGTTGCTCCTGGCAAGAACTCCAGTTACTGTCACTTTCTCCTAAAACAAACAGACGTGTTTTGCTTGTACCATGGAAGGCCTGCATCTGGGTGAAAATCCACGACTGCCCTCAGAAAGTCTCCATTTCCATAGCAGTTGGTTGCATAGAGGGTCACAGAATCACAGAACGGTCGAGGTTGGAAGGGACCTCTAGGGATCATCCAGTCCAACCCCCTGCTCCAGCAGGGACACCCAGAGCACGTGGCACAGGGTGGCATCCAGGCGGGTTTGAAGGTCTCCAGAGAAGGAGACTCCACAGCCTCTCTGGGCAGTCTGATGCGGGCTCCAACAGGCAGTGAAAGAGACACCGGCCTGGGAGGAGAGAGGGACGCTCGGCAGAACTGCTGATACACCAGTCCTCCTCTGTCCTAGCAAATTGGATATATTGTACTTAATGTGCTGAGAACTGGGCTGGATGTCTGGTTCTTAAAGCCATTTTCCCAAGGAATCTGGGAGAAACGCGAGCCAGTCACTGGAGAGTTGCTGAAATCGTTAATAATCCTCTTCGATTTTAATAATGACGAAAATATTTTAATGGAGACAAAAAAGAATACCGGCACAGATGATACTGTCAGTAGCAATGACAAAGCTCTTTACTCGCTGCTCATGACATAAAGCACCACGCACATCCTCACGTTTCACCCCAATGCATAATAATGCCAATCAGCCCTATACGACGACCTGCCTACACCTACAAACAGGCAACAAGGAGGGCGCACGGGCCTGGGAGATAAGACACATACCCCTTGTTCCGCTGCGGAGCTCCGCACAAAACTGGGCCAAATCCCTCCCGCACCTATCGCCGTCGGCGCGCTTCCGTTCGGATTCTACCCAAATTTAAGTTTTTTCCCTTGGGCCGAGGGAGGTCGCGTGTAGCGTGTGGCGCAGCCAGGACTCCTCTCCGTGGGGAAGACTCCGCTGCGAGCACGCAGGGCCACGACCGCACACGAGCGATGCCAACGCGCTCGTGGACACCGAGCCGGGCCGGGCCGTGGGTGCCGCCGCGTCCCCTCGCCCAGCCCGGCACGGCCCGGCGCGGCGCGGT